>ML810013.1:84958-113381 GCA_009831015.1 Picea engelmannii | reverse complement strand
ATAGCTGCCAAAGAGTAGGCCAACCTAATCATAGAGATGAAATGCCATTAAACCCCCAGGTAGTACTTGAACCATTTGAAAGATGGGCCTTAGACTTCATAGGACCCATCAACCCTCCATCCAATCAAAAAGTTTATATACTGTTCTGCACAAACTACATGACTAAATGGGTGGAAGCCAAGGCACTCCACAGAGAAACTGAAGAAGCAGTTATAGATTTCTTATTTAAAGACATCTTCACCAGATTTGGAATGCCAAGAGAATTAGTTAAAGATGGAGGACCTCCTTTCTCTTCTCATGGGTTCAAATCCACCCTTTAGAAATATCATATTCAGCAGAGAATGACTACAGCATACCACCCCCAAGCCAATGGACAGGTGGAAAGCACAAACAAAGTAATAGAAGCCATTCTCACAAAAACAGTGAAGGAAAGTAGAAAGGATTGGTCCTACAGGCTCCTTGAAGCACTATAGGCCTACAGAACTACCTGGAGAAATACTACAGGATTCTCTCCCTATGAATTAGTCTATGGAAAAAGTGTTGTTTTTCCTGTGGAATTCAAGATAAAAACCTTAAGGACTGCTTTAGCTGTCAACCTTGATCTAACTGATGCATAGACAGCCAGGTTGCAGTAGTTTAATGAACTAGAGGAGAAAAGACTTGATGCCATTCAGCAAACAACCATAATTCAACAACAAAGATCACAATGGCATGACAAAAATATCAAGAATAAGCAGTTCCAAAAAGGTAATTGGGCCCTACTGTATGATTCCCGGTTTAAAGAATTTCAAGGGAAACTGTGTACAAGATGGTTTGGACCTTACGAAGTAGACACATTTTTCCCCAATGGAACAGTAAGGCTCCTCACAATCGATGACTCCAAAACTCCGTTACTTGTAAATGGTCATCGGCTCTGTCTGTATCAGCGACCTATTTCTAAAGAAGATTTCAAGGCCACATGCATGGCAGATGCTCATTTTCTCTTCATTGAGGGGGTTTCTACCCCTAATAACAATTAATTCTTTTAAGTTAATTTTTCTTTAGTATTAGATTAGATTAGATTTTATTTACTAATAATCTCTATCAAGAAATACCATGCTACAGTCGATTTTTGCAAATCCTCGATCGAAGCACAACCACTAGGAGAGGACGATCCTACTTCAAAGAGACAAGCTTTCACGATGCTAAAACATCACTGTTCAGCACTGTTGACTTTCACGATGCTGAAACATCACTGTTCAGCACTGTTGATTTTCCCCGATGCTGAAACACCACTGTTCAGAACTTTTTATTCTCCCCGCTCCCAAACACTATAGCTCGCCATCTCCTCACCATCATTTATTGACGAAACAACACCGTCCAGCTATTGTTTCACCTTTTCTTTTCCGTTGCTGAAACACCAGTGTCAGCAACCCCTCATCATTTTCCCCGATGTTGAAACACAGTTGTTCAACACTTTTTTATTCTCCCCGCTCCCAAACACTACAGCTCGCCATCTCCTCACCATCCTTCATCGACAAAACAACACTGTCCAGCTATTGTTTCACCTTTTATTTTCCGTTGCTGAAACATCAGTGTTAGCAACCCTTCATCATTTTTCCCGATGCTGAAACACCACTGTTCAGCACCGTTGATTTTCCCCGATGCTGAAACACCACTGTTCAACACTTTTGACTTTCTTCCTATGCTGAAACACCAAGGCTCAGCAGTCCTTCATCCACAGCAATTGTTTCGTTCTTCTCTGCTGCTGAAACACCAGTTTTTCACCATCGTCTGTCAGCAAGCTTTTAGCGCCCTCAGATTATAGTTCATCCTTCTAGTCAGCAAACCCTCGACACAATTCAAAAGTTTCTGCCACGACCAAACTACCACGGACAGGCATGATATCTTGTTTGCAGAACGAATCAAACGGTAAGGCGAGGTATGTAAATTTTATGTAATTCAGTTAGACTATAGTTAATGAGAAGAATCTATATCATTATGACCACTCAAGTGCAATTATTACTAATCGCACTTGACAGGAGGGGAGTACACGTCAAATCTTTGATGCCATCATTTCACCTGATTTCACCGCCGCCATCCCCATTTCACCACCTTTTCGCACATTTAACCACTATTCCTGCATATAGTCCCTCGAAAAACTTACTCTGTGCAGAGTTGATACACAAACTCTCGACATTGTATCTTACCGAGCTAGTAGCCATGGGAGGATCTGTCATACGAAATGAGCCCGCCACCATAGCACTGCTCGAACACTATCCAGCCGCGTATCAAATCTTCCAGCAGGCAGGGTGGCTCAATTATTTCCATAGACATCAGGGATATAATGAACAACAAGTTCTACAATTCGCCCGAAATCTTCAGGAGGACCATTCTGTCGTCGAAGGAGTTTGAATATCAGTAACAGAAGAAGACATAACAGAGGTCTCAGGCCTCCCTTTCGACGACACTCGCATGTTCGGCCGAAATCACATCATTGGGAATGTTCAGCAGAACTTCTTCCTACCCGAGGAACGAATTGTATTGAAAGGCAAGGGTGTTCAGCTCAGCTCATTGCCACCCCCATGGCCCGAAGTCGCCAGATTCATCAAGCACTATCTAACCTGCGAAGGTCGATATCAGGTAGTCTATCAGCATGAATTTCTCCTACTTTCTCATTTAAGGCATAACAGATGGGTCAATATTCCCTATTATTTGTTGGGTTGTTTGAAAAATATGGCACATTACTGTAGAAAGGTCAAAGATCCAACCCTGTCACTTACCCACCACCGCCTTGTTCAATTGCTCATCCACAGTGGTTTTGCTTAGCAAAACCATCCACTAAACAACCCACCCATAAACCCCCAGCCAGCTGCCGAAATTCCTGAAAATCCCCAGGAGCAGCAACTGCAAAACCCCCCAGACTCCCCCGACGTACCCAATAGCCCACCCACAGAACCAACCAGTCCCCCTATCATACCAAATCCACCGCATACCGCACCAGAGTCATCCACTCCCGCCCTTCATATTCTCAGTGATGACTCTAAACCAGATAATTCCTCCCGCCCCATTAGGCCTTCACGAAAACAAAAACAAACTCCCCTCTTTCCACCCTTCTTACGGAAAAAGAGAACAAGAGCCTCAACAAGGCCACCCTTTGGCACCACTACCCTATATCCCCCACCGATTCGACTGATACCCCGTACACCTCCAACCTCCCCCATCCCGGGATCTTTGCCTATTCCAGCCACGGGCACTGAAACACAAGAACCAGCTGCCCAGGATACTGTAACACCATCTGTCTCATATAACGTAGCTGAAACACAAGAACCAGCTACCCACTCAGTGGCTAAAACACAAGAACCAACCATAGCTGAAACACAAGCAACAACTATGGCTGAAACACAAGAACCAGCCGCTGATATTGACATGGAGTTACAAGAACCAGATGCCCAGACATCATTTATTTCAAATAAAGTGGCTGAAACACAAGAACCAGCCACTGACACAGAAATTGACATACAGGAATTAGAGACCCCAGGTGCTCTGGCTGAAACACAAGAACCAACCGCTGACATTGACATTGAGATGCAGGAATCAGAGGTTGAAGGTGCTGAAACACTACTCTCCTTGAACCAAGAGGCTGAAACTCAAGCATCAACTACCATTCCTGTAGCTGCTCCACAAGAACCAGCTCATGAGGGTATGATTGCCACACAAGAACCAGTCATCTCTCAATCCATACCTACAATGGCCGATGTCTTGGAAGAAAACGAGTTTTTAAAGTCTCAATTGGAAGCATATTAGCAAGAATTAGCCAGGGCAAAGGAAGCATATGAAACAGAATTAAATCGGTATGACTTAGAACGAACAACAACCTTGTCAAAGCAGACTACAGAGAGCTTGTGTAAAGAATATATGTGTTGCTAATGTGGAGATATTTACTACCAAGCAGGCTATAAGGTAGTTCAGGTCCCAGTGCCAGGAGCAGCCCCTATTCCTTCACCTTTTGTAGCCAAGGAAGAACCTGCTGCAACACAAGAACCAGCAGGCCCTTCTAAGCTCAAAACTGAACCTGCTAGAACACAAGAACCAACAGGCCCTTCTAAGCTCAAAACTAAACCTACTGCAACACAAGAACCAACAGGCCCTTCTAAGCTAAAAACTGAACCTGCTGCAACACAAGAACCAGCAGGCCCTCCTAAGTTGAAGACTGAGCCCTGCATTGCAACAAAAGAGGCCCCTACCTTTGTCAACAAGGCTATACAGACCGTGCCAATGGAGGAATTTACACCTCCCAACCAGATCAATCTCTCCACTTCCAGGGAACAATCTACTCAAACTTTGCCTCATCCCACTACTTCCCACGCTGAAACTCAGACTTCCCAGCCATGGGATGAGCAGGCAGAAATACAAAAATGGAAGAAGGAATATGCTGAAACCCAGGCCAAAAACTTGCAAGTGCACAAAAAAACCTGGATCAATCACACTTTCTCAAATTGGGCAGCTCTAGAGCAGATACGTGAGGAATCTCGTGAGCTTAAAAAGAAGAACAAAGAAATGAAAGGCAGATTTGTCCTGGTCTTTGATTTGGTGCAGAGGCTACTAGCCACAAGGAAGCCATCTTGCAACTACTCCTTATTCTTGATGGAGAGACTCACATTCTTTCAGATCAAATCCATTCTAGAAGGTAAACCCCATGCAATAATACAATCAACAGATTTTATCAAAACTTTTGTAGATGCCTCTACCAGGGATCAACACCTCCTCTGTCAGGCATACTTTCAACACCTCCTTTCTCCTTAATCAAATCATTTGGCAAGATTAATTTTTGGCTGCCAAACATAATGAAGAAAATCGCCTCCTCTGGATTAGACCAGAACCTCAGAAGGCAGCCACCTTTGTCAGTGAATACTATGAGTTCTTAAAGAAACTAGGAGTCACTGAACATGTTCAGCAGCTACAATCAGAAGTGCTCGAGGATTGTGAGCACATCATCATATCCATAGAGATTCCTGCCCTCCAGGCCAATAACCTATTTTGACAGTAATCCACGGAAAAGAGACAACAACACAATCCTTTTGGTCCTGCCAATTTGGAAGTAGCAATTTCTAGGATACCCAACTACATCTAGTGTGTTAGGCATTGTGCCAAAAACTGGATAGGGTACAAGTTTTATTTTCCCATTCTTTGGTTACCAATAGAAAGGTATCAAGTTAGTTATAAGCTGCCTAAGAAGGCAGAAACAACAGCATGGCAAAGATTGCAGCAGGTGCAAGGGTTCAGAACGCCAACGGACAGTACCTCCCAGAGCTACTCCTTGAGTAATTTACACGATGAGAGTTGGTATCAAGACTCTGATTCACAGTGAGTTGCCTGAGGACATGCAACACCTTGAGTTGGGGGGGATGTTAGGACCACACAATGCACCTTTTTGCTTATAATTTTTGCCACTATTATACTCTTGATCACCTATATTTGAACTCATACTATCACTTTATCTGATCATTCCAAAGGTATACAACATCCATTTTCATTACTATACGTTTAATCTATTTTGCATAATATTTTACATTACTCTCATACTTAACCAATTGATTAGAAATGCATAAGTGTTCAAAACTGCAGATTAGCATCTAAGGCCTGTTTCTGGAACACATAACTATCACACAGTCCAAGGTCGTTGTTGCTGAAACACAAAACTGATGCTGAAACACAGAGCTGTTGTACAGTCTGAGGTCGCAGATGCTGAAACACAGAGCTGCTATACAGTCTGAGGTCGTAGATGCCGAAACACAGAGCTGTTACACAGTCCAGAGTTGCAGATGATGAAACACAGAAAGGTTACACAGTCCAGAGCTGCAGATGCTGAAACACAGAGGAAACCACCAGGACCGACGATGCTGAAACACAAAGGAAGACGTCACAGTCAGCACCAACCGTCACTCCCACATGAGAATGCCGACACAGTCAAAGTGCAATTCACGTGGCTGAAACAACCTGCGAATTGCGATGTTGAAACAGCATCAGCAGTAACGAGAAGAAGCTGTTACACCAGCTGTAACAACGATACCTCCTTCAGCACCTGTAATAGTATTCTGTTGCGCAGGACTAGGACATCCTATCTTGATTTAGAAAGTAGATCCGACTAAAGATAGGACTCAGATACACACTGTAATTTTTGATCAATTGTATCGAAGGGGTTCCCTCTTTAAATTGGAGGAAATCACCATTCGAGGTAGCCAAGTTTTTATGTATTGAAAAGCTTCAGAGAGAGGGACGCACTTCATTTTCAGACTGTAATATGATATTTTGACAGATGAATAGAAAACTGTTTTGAGCATCCGTCTCTAATCTTTTTCATCTCAGGGGAATCTTGTGAGAAGGGAGGGCCCACCTTCATCACAATATTCACCCGTTAGTTTTAGAAGTGTGTTAGTTCGATTTCTGTTTATGATTTGATTAACTCTTGTTTGCTGAAACACTATTTTTAATGAATTCTTCTTTGCTGAAACACTACTGAACTCTGTCTTAGTTTATTGAATGAAATTCGTAATTCTTTTTATTAGCATCTTGTGTGATGATTTTATGAGGCTAGCCAGGGATTGGGTTAAGGGTTCCTGCTCAGAAAGGAAGGAATCAAAACATCTTGTTCTCTGTAGATTTCCATTACCTTTGCAAGTGTGCTAGACAGAAACTGGGTTAAGGGTTCCTGCTCAGAAAGGAAGGAATCAGAACATCCTGTTCTCTGTAGATTTCCATTACCTCTACAAGTGTGCTAGCCAGAAACTAGGTTAAGGGTTCCTGCACAGAAAGGAAGGAATCAGAACATCCTGTTCTCTGTAGATTTCCATTACCTTTACAAGTGTGCTAGCCAGAAACTGGGTTAAAGGTTCCTGCTTAGAAAGAAAGGAATCAAAACATCCTGTTCTCTGTAAATTTCAGTCATCTTTCACAAGTGTGCTAATCAGAAATAGGGCTAAAAGTTCCTGCTTAGAAAGGAAGGAATTAGATGGCCTTGTTCTCTGCTAGATAGAGTTATTTTTTCTCTGCATCACTGTTTTCATGAAAAGGTGTTAATCAGAAACAAGTACTGAAGTCTCTGTTTGAGGATAAGGGTCCTGTTCTCTGGTTGCAGAATAGCTATTCTTTCCTGTTGCTAGTGTTATTTCTTTAATGTAATCCAGGATTCTTAGATTAATCTTTAAGATCTGCAATAAGGAAGTTGCTTTCCTGTGATTTAATTCAGAACTTCAGTATATTAAGGCAAGTGTGATTAGTATAGTTTCTTTTACTACAACTGTAATTTGCTTTTGGAATTGAGCATATATAGTGCATGGCTATCTTTGAAATAACAAGACTTCCCTGGGTTGATAATTTATGTATCACTTGGTTGTTTGAGTCAATTAAGCATTTATAGTGACCAACACCTACCAAGTTTTTTAACACAAATGTCTCTCATCGTCCTGGCATAGATTGGTACATCTCGGAGTGCTTGTAGTAGAGGAATTTTGACATACAAATTTTTTAATTCCCCTAGAAGACTGAAGGCTGGTGGCTCAGGCATTTTAGTCAAGGCTAAATACTTAGGAAATGGTGGTTTTGTTGTTTTAGCAACATTGTTAGAGGATGATTGTACCTCTTCTGGTACATCATGCTCTTTTATTTCCTCTTTATCAGAAGAGGTAACATCAACTATGGTAGGTTCGACTATTCTCCCAGATCGTAAATGAATATCGTTGCATTGTGCAGGGAGAAGAGGAAGTGTAGGTTGGTTATGAATATCAATGCACTGCACAACTTTATTATTGGGGTTAGGGTTAGGTTGTACAGGTAGCTGGGGTCTCATTATTTGATTGTTTGGTGGAGTCCCTGATGGTAAGGAGAGTGGTTGTAGAAATTGTGATTGAGGTAATTGATTCGGGAAGGGGATTTTTTGTCCTCTCTAATTTGGATTCCATTGGTTTTGACATGGTTGTTGCTGTTGTGGAGGCCAAGGAGTCCACATCGATGGCTCAACAAAGGGTGGGTTAGTTTGTTGCATGGGTGGGTAATTCATTTGATTAGGATATTGCATTTGATTATAGGGGGGGAAACTCATTTGATTGAAAGAAGGATAATTATTCCAACGATTAGAAGATGTAAATGGCATGTTAGGATTCATACCTTGTCCCTGCGGTTGCCATTCCCTTTTGTCTAATGGACATTCCCTTCGTGGGTGCTTGTCTCTGCATTGAGAACAAAAGATGGATAGGGATGCTTCTGCTTCTGGTTGCTTCTTTTGGATCTGTAGGGTGTCAATTTGTGAGGAAAAAGAGCTTAACATTTCAGTTTTAAAACCTTCAAGTAAATTACCTATCTCAGCTCTTGTTGCTCCCCCACTGGCTGATTTTTGGACTCTTGAAAATGTGGTTTCCCTACTATTTGATCTATTTCTTGAAGCTCCTCTTGAACATCTTTTACATAAATTAACAATTTCATCGTATGATTCCTTAGATATGTCCCATTTTCCAAGCATATTCAGCATATCTAGACAGTCATCCCTTACTCCTTTTAATAATATAGTTTTGAGAATATCTTTACTTAAATTGGGGTGATTGGATCTTTGTAGATTATACTGTAGCCTTTCTACAAAGTCCTCCAGATTCTCATCCTCTTTCTGCATCATCTTAAATAGCTCCTCCCTCTTTTCTCTTGTTCGATAGTAGTCCTGGTATTTGTTCAAGAATTTTTGTTTCATTTGGTCCCATGTTGTGATTACATGGCCTCCAAGACTCATAAACCATCTTAGTGCATTCCCTTTTAGTGTTGCTAGGAATAGCTTTAATTTTTTAGCATTGGAAACGTAATCATAACTTCTGCATAATATATCAAACTCAAAAAGGAATTCATCAGGATCTTCTGAAGACAAACCATGAAAATTAGGTAGTGCTGAGAGTGGAATGTTCTTCATGGGGGCTACTCTTCTAGGAAGATAACCAATAGGAAATCCTAATGTAGAGAAAGAGTTTTCATCATTTACCTCTCCTTCAGGACCTGCCTGTTCTTCGTGATGCAATTCTTCATTGTACTCATCCATGTTTTATTCTGTCTGCTCCCCTACTACGCTTGCTCTATCCTCAATGTTTCCTGCTAGTTTCTGAACTGTCTCAGGACTCCAAACTTCTTTCCCTGTTTCAAAGTTTTCTTGAAATGAAGGCTGGGATTTTTGTTTCCGAAGGTTTAGTCGTTGAGCAACAGATTCAGACTTTGATATAATCTTGTCAATGTAAGTCTTTCTTCCTCCTCTTCCTCTGCCCTTGCCACCTGTAGAGTCAGTATCTTTGGAGTCTCCACGTCCTCTCATGCAATCTTTGTATCTAAAAAATCATAAGTGCTTTTGAAATCTAAAATTACCTTCCCCGGCAACGACGCCAAAATGTTGGTCACTATAATTTCTTATTTAATTTAAACAATCAAGTGCTACATAAATTGTCAACCCAGGGAAGTCTGTTTATTTCAAAGGTAACCATGCACTATATATGCTCAATTTCAAAAGCAACCTAGAGTTGTAGTAAAAGAAACTATATTAATCACACTTGCCTTGAATGAACTGAAGTTCTAACTTGAATTACAGAAAAGCAATCTACCTATTGCAAAGCTCAAAGTTTAAAGAAATGATTAATTGAAGAATCCTGGATTACATTAAAATAACAACAAGATGCTACAATAGGAAAGACTAACTATTCTGAGAACATGACCCTAATTCCCAAGAAGGAATCTTCAACACTTGTTTTCGATCATCACACTTTATGAACTCATTGCTTGACTGAAACAATTAGCACACGTTGAAGACTAACTAATTCCTAACAGAGAACAGGACCCTAATTCCCAAGCAGGAACCTTCAGCACAAGTCTCTGATTAACATACTCATGAAAATAGTTGAAAGCTAACTATTTCTAACAGAGAGAAGGACCCGAATTCCCAAGCAGGAACCTTTAGCACAAGTCTCTGATTAACACACTCATGAAAATAATTGAAAGCTAACTATTTCTAATAGATAACAGGACCCTAATTCCCAAGCAGGAACCTTCAGCACAAGTCTCTGATTAACACACTCATGAAAATGATTGAAAGCTAACTATTTCTAACAGAGAACAAGACCCTAATTCCCAAGCAGGAACCTTCAGCACAAGTCTCTGATTAACACACTCATGAAAATAATTGAAAGCTAACTATTTATAATAGAGAACAGGACCCTAATTCCTAAGCAGGAACCTTCAGCACAAGTCTCTGATTACCAAACTTTCATAAATTCATCACACAGGATTGCTAACTAGAGTGATTAACAATTACCCAAACATGAAATATATGAAAACAATGTAGCAGTAAGATAGAGTTCAATAAAGTAGTGTTTCAACAAAATAGATTTTACTCAAAGCATAAACAGAAATAATACTAGCACATGATAAAGCTAATGGGTGAATCTTGTGAAGAAGGTGGGCCCTCCCTTCTCACAAGATTCCCCTGAAACGAAGAGGCTAGAAAAGGATGCTCAAAATAGTCTTTTATTCATCTATCAATGTATCATATTACAATCTGGAATTGAAGTACGTCCTTCTCTGTAAAACTTTCTTAGTACAAAAACTGGAGATCCTCGAGTGGTGATTTCCTCTCATTTTAAAGAGGGAATCCCTTGGATACAATTGATAAAAAAATACAGGTGTATATCTGAGTCCTATTCTTATTCAGATCGACTTTCTAAACCGGAATAGGATATCCTAGTCTCCCGCAACAGAATTCTATTACGAGTGCTGAGTGAGGTGTTGTTGTTACGGCTGGAGTAACAAATCTTTCTTGTTATTACTGTTGTATGCTGTTTTGGCATCACAAATCGCGGGTTGTTTCAGCCACGGGATTTGCGTTCTGACTGTTTCAGCACTTCTCAGGTAACAACGATGGTTTGTGCTTAGCTCACAGTGCAGCTGTTGTAGTCAATCTGTGTGAGTTGTTGTTGACCATGGACTGTGTAACGAATTCCTCTGTGTTTCAGCATCATTGACCATGGACTGTGTAACATCTTCTATGTTTCAGCATCGTCGACCATGAACTGTGTAATAGCTTCTATGTTTCAGCATCGTCGACCCTGGACTGTGTAACAACTTCCTCTTTGTTTCAGCATCATCGGCCATGAACTGTGTAACAACTTCCTCTGTGTTTCAGCATCGTTGACCATGGACTGTGTAACAGCTTTTGTGTTTCAGCATCGTCGACCATGAACTGTGTAACAACTTCTGTGTTTCAGCATCGTTGGCCATGGACTGTGTAATAGCTTCCTCTGTGTTTCAGCATCGTTGACCGTGGACTGTGTAACAGCTTCTGTGTTTCAGCATCGTCGACCATGAACTGTGTAACAGATTCTGTGTTTCAACATCATCGACCCTGGACTGTGTAACAACTTCTGTGAGTTGTTGTTTCAGCAACAGGCCTCAAATTCTAATATGCAGTTTGAACTGTTTCAGCACTTATACATTTCTAATCAATGGTTAAGTACGAGAATGATGTAAAATTATATGCAAAACAGATTAAACGTATAGTAAAGAGAAGAGACGTTGTATACCTTTGGAAAGATAGGATAAAGTGATAATATGAGTTTAAATGTGAGTGAACAAAAGTGTAATGGTGGCAAACATTATGGGCAAAAAGGTACATTGTGTGGTCCTAACATCCCCCCCAACTTAAAATGTTGCATGTCCTCAGGCAACTTCACTCTGAATCAGAGTCTGAATACCGACTCTAAGCGTGCAAGTTACTCAAGCAGTAGCTATGGGAGGTACTGTCTGTTGGCGCTCTGAACCCTTGGACACAATTTTACAAATCTTCAATTAATCATTTCAAAATCAAATAATTTTTATAATAATATTGATTTTTATATTTTTGTTATTGTGTTAGATATAATGATTGCATTAATGTGTTATCCAATGGATTACATCTATGTTATTTTCAACAATGTAAATCATCCATATACTTAATCAACAAAACAACTTTTTACAACATTTGACAATGCAATAAAATAAGAAACACATTTTATTATATATGAATAAGTGACCCATCATCATAGAAAATGGGACAATGTGAAGATCCACAATAATAAAAATACAACCAATACGTAATTTTTACACTCATTGGTATCATGTCCTCATGCAATTGGGATAATATGTCGAGTACAATAAACAAAATCCCTAATTTTCACAAAAAAAATTCCAAAACATACAACTTGTAGTAGCATTCAATTACATTGAACATTGATTGCCATTCGAAGTTACTTGAACTACTATCATCATTCGAGCTATGTGCATTACTCATTTCTTCATCACTTGTAGGAAATATTGTAATTTGGTTATTTAACCTAATGTTTTCTTGATCGACTTATTTTTAATGTTCTACGTCTTCATGTTACATCTACAAACATAGAAATAATGTGTAATAAGTATATTTGCATTTATATATAGTAGAATATACATGATTGCATAAATAAAAAAGTTTACCATAACAATGACTGTTTCATAAACAATACACATTCTTTCTAAGCCATGTTGTATGGCATCTCTCAAAACTTTTTCTATTGGATGTCGTTCATACTTTGTTTTATGCATGTTTAATACACCATGACAAAACATAGTCGATATAATTCATATAAAGGTTTCTTGTTGTTCTATTAATTATAAAACAAGAGAAGTTAAACAACATAACTACTTACAAATTGTTCAATTAAATCTTGATACTTCAACATATACTCACAACCCATACTTAACCCAATACATATCAATTATTCAGTTGGCTCTTACGAGAAGGCATCCATAGATGAGTGTAAATTAATTATTTAGATATAAAGATCACAAAAAAGATGAAATTAAAAGTAAGATTGAAAAATTAAGTACTCACAAACTTTGCGATCAAATCTTTTATTCATCATCGTCCCATATTATGTGTTGAATGGGTTTCAATTTTTTTCTTTTTTACAACAAAACAATTGAAAATTAGTGTTTCATGTGATAATTAAATTTGATATATAGAAAATAATAAATGTCATTGATTACATACCTTCGATGCACATTGTAATTGTTGGGATGGCTCTTCTTACGATGCATTTGTGTTCATTTATTTTACCATCTCCTTGTCCACTTTTTTGGATATCCCCACAATCATGTATTGGTTTTTCCATCATTTGTCCCTTGGAATTTCTATGAAATGCCTTAACCAACACACATCATTAATTCAAATCTATAGATAATTCAAAGATATTAATTTTTTAATAAAAGTTAAATAACTTGCCTTGTTCTCTTGTTGGGATGATATACCATCTCATTCACTACAATAAGTTGTTTTCCTTAAACTTCTATCGACCATATTCTATAAAAAAGAGAGAGGAACCATCAAATATAAAACTACACCTTTCCTTTTACAAAATAAGATTAATATAAGAAGTGGTACTTATAAATTAATAGAAGCACCGGTGCTCTATAGATTAATAGAATCACAAGTGCTTTATAAATAAATAGAAACATTGGTGCTCTATAAATTAATAGAAGCATCGGTGTCTCATTATTGTTTATTGTGCACTGCTGAACATGTGAAAAATATATTTTTATTTTAAACTCCATGGTGTTGTTGACAAAGACATGCATACTGATGCGTTATTCCTATATAGTACACACCAAGAACTATGAAAGAATTTTTTTTAAAGAAAAATGACAGGAAGAGGGTTTGAGATTCAATGAAATGAATGATCCCATTGCAACAGATACCAAATTCCCCATATAAACGTAAAGAAACCCTATAAAAATCTATTGCTTAAAAAAATTATACATGTGAAATATAGAGAGAAACAACAAGGAAGCTAGAGATTCCAATACCTAATGTAACTATGAAACCATTTTATTTATTTGATAGTGAATTAAAATTTGTTTTAATAAAATATGAGAAAGATTGAGATGATGAATAGAATAAAATCACATACTTGAAATTTCTCCTCTGCAAATTTGTATGTAAATTTTCCTGTTCAAAAAAATCTACCCACTCCAAAGACTTTGCCCATAAATTTCTCTTACACAAATTTCCCCTCTAAATTTTGGCAAAAGAATGAAATAATGATTAGGGTTTTCATATATAAACACATACATTTTGAACATATTAAGTTTCCATTCATTTGTATAACATCCCGCTCTGGCGCACTGAGAAAACTTATTCTTTGAGGATACTTGCTCGCAAGTGATCTGGACTTTTAAGATGTTAAAACATTTATCCTTGATTATGATGCATTATGATAGATGACATGATGTTTTATTGCTTTGATGTAGACAGGTGCTATTGACTCAGTTTTATTGAGTGTGCAGGGTTTTGGACCTTGAGGATGCAGATGCATCAGTGGAACCCCTTGGACTCCGGATTGAGTCAGGGAGTGTGCTATTTGGGTTGATTTATTTACTGTGATGTTTCATTGATTTGATAATATGATGTTGACATGTTCTGACACGATTGTTGCTGATGCAGGCTAATGATAGCTTGTCGACCAGAATCACATATGGAGTAAAGGGGTCACACACGATTTCCAGAGAGGTTGAGGGAGAGGTGTGGACATTAGCCTTGCCATAGCCTACTAGCACTCCCGCCGTGGCTCGAGCTGTAGGTTAACAATTACCTAGTTCGAGAGGATCCACGGTGCCGTGAGGGCCGACTGCGATAGTCACTCACGATGATTCTAAGGGGTGCACAATAAGGCGGGGGCCTTATTCCTTAGAGCCCTTAGTCTCCCACAAGTTCACCTAGTGGAGTGTTGACTCCAGGGGTTATAGATGTCTACCAATAAGTCAAGTTGGCGAGTGGCACCCTTGGAGCACGTGGTGCATCCTGAAGGGCACGTCGTGTGAAAGAAACACAAGTTGGCGAGTGGCACCCTTGGAGCACGTGGTGCATCCTGAAGGGCACGTCACGCAAAAGAAACATAAGTTGGCGAGTGGCACCCTTGGAGCACGTGGTGCATCCTGAAGAGCACGTCATGTTGATGTTGATGAAGGAACAAACCTAGATGGCCCTAAGACATTTAACACCTTAAGAAATTTTTAAGCTACTTCCCTAATTAAATTTTTCCTAGCTCAGAATCTAAGTCCTAAGTCTAAATCTTCTCAGGGTAAAATTTTGTCTAACCTTAAGAACAGACCCTATAAAAATAAAAAATTAAAAAAAAAAACCACTTAGGCTATAGTTTTAGTCCTCATAAAGTTTCTAGGGTAAAATGAAGAGAATAAGAAATTAATTCAAATCCATGGTTATAAATTTGAAAAGAAGGATTTAATTAGTTAACTTGTGGAAATGTAAAAAGAATTTTTAAATTAATCATAAAAGGAAGGAGTAAATAGCGCAACTGCCTTTTTGACTCAAATAAAAAGGGGAAAGATGGGGATAAATAAATTTAGGAAACTTAAGAATGGGAGAAACATAATTAAGGAAAAAGTTGAACTTATGGTAAAAAGCGAGGTCAACATAGTAAGGAATCTACAATTAAAAACCTTCTAAAAATGAACTAATTTAGCAACTTCATTTTAGGGAAAGTATTTAAAACATGTAAGGGGATATAGGAACACCTAGGAGGAAATTTAGGAGCAACTCTAGGTGGGTGAGGGAAATGAGTAAATTAATAATTTAAAGAAAATAATTACTTGAGGAAAGAGGGGGATGGACGACACTTGTGCGAAGGAGAATATTTAGTATTTTTTTATTAAAACTTAATTAAAATGTGATTTAGGGAAAGTAGGAGGTTGGAAAAACTCTATAAAAGAAAGGGAAGATGAGGAAGAAAGGGATCGGCTGTTAGTGTAACGTAACGCTGTCGGAATTGTGACTTGACTGATTACTTGTGAGGAGTTGGGTTATCCCAGCTCGGATAGGAGTGGTAGCTCAGCCTTGCGAGGTGAGCTGGGAATCTAGACATACCATCTGGATAGTGTGTGGCCCCTTTGCGGCTCGGGGGGCTAAGAGGGGAGCAGAGTACCCCTAGCGATTGGCTAGGAGGTACCAGTGAGGTCTCGACGGTCGGCGAGCAGGATTGCATGGAGTGCGCGGATGACACTCGGAGCAGGCAAGCAGGTAAGGTACACCCTTCGGTTGAATGATAGACTGTGTAGGTTGTATGATTTAGTCTGTAGGTATATTGTTAGTGGTCGAAAATAGTTTCTTTATGCAAGGAAACCGTCCCTCTAACCTTCCCGAGTTGCATTAAATTTATATGTCCGAGCCACCTCCGAAATTTGTGTGTCTGAAAATTCTTATGACTGGAACTACGCCTATATTTCAAGACTGAAGTTTTCACTTGTTTAAATCAAACCCTGGAATTTTAGTTTTAAATTCTAAGTCTGATTTATCATATCTACATCCTTGGGTAGAGAAAACAAAATAGCAGTACTCACCTTCCACCATAACTGGTCGGGCGCGTGTGTCTTCGTTGCCTCTTGTATGCTTGATCCTTTTTTTAAAAACTAAGCTGATTTGCCCACCACCATTCCTGAGGTATATGCCCGAGTTGACTGAATATTTTTGTAGGTAATGCATTAATGGAATGAACCCACTGCCATGCTCTTAGGTTCAGATTTATGCAAGGAATTTTTTTTTAATGTAGTCTTTTTTTTGTTTGAAGGAAAATTTTTGATGTACTGTTATAAGAAAATTTTTACGTGGTGTAGTGGTATTTAGAACTGGCGATGACGCCCTTCCCGTACCCTGTGACCTGTATGTTTTCTTTGTTGACCATCGTGCCAAGCAAGTACCTGGGGACACTTTGCCTTCAGACCTTACAGATATCCATGATTGTGGCCCTCCTCCTTTGCTGCTACGGTTCTGGTTGTAATCCAGAACCTCTCCTTTACAACAGTTTACCGAAGTTGGAAAATCGCCTTCATTTCTATCCACGTGCTAGCAATAGTTGTAGGACTGTGTTGAAGCAAAAATAGTTCCTCTCTTAGCACTTGAACCTTACCCCTTCGTAGATAAAATGTTCACCACACCAATTATTTTCCCTTCCGATAAAACTTAAGCGATTCGCGGCTGGACAGTGACTCTCCTGGCCGTTTCCCTTTTTAAAGCCATCAATCATGGTTAATCCTTTTTCCTTTGCAGTAATCCAGACAGTGCTGACCCTTTTATTTTCCTTCTCTTGCCCCCTTGTCCTCATGACCAGCATAAACGGTAACGGGCTGCGTTATCCCTGGCCTAAAAAAAAAAGGGACAAAAATTTATTGGGACGACAGTCCAGTTTTGGCAGCGATAATCCCAGCAAGATTCTTGCCCCTTCACCAGCTACACTTGTGCCCCTTCCCTGTCTTTCCATTCTTATTTTAGGAAGACAGCGACTCTTCCCCAAATACACACCTTGCCTTCGTGGCTGTAACGCCATCTCTTTCCCTATGCAACCAGGTCAGAAAACCTAAAATCAGTTGTTTTGGCCCCTTTTCCTTAATCTTCGCCATAATGCCTGCCCTAAGATGCGCGCTGGCCGGGGGACAGAAGCGTTGATTTCAGAGTGGTATGCACGACTTCATGGCAGCAATCGAGTGGCTTAGTGCCAGATCGCAGGCTAGGAATTGATTCGGTTATCAATTTCTTATCCTCCGTGTTTTGTTTGATCTTGGTTGGTGTCGGTAGATAGCGTTATGGGTAAATCGTAGAGTGGTGATTATCGAACAGCTTATACTAGTAATTCAAATAGGGTTGATGTGTAGGTTAATGATTCCTTAGGTTGTAATATTAATGAAATGCATAAGAGGGATGCTGTTAAATGTAAGGTTAGGGTTAGATAGTTTAAATTGAAATTTTAATGTTACATTAATTGCAAAATCATTGCAGTCCAAAATGTATGGATCGGGTTATTGTTGCATGGTTATGAAAAATTTTTTGGATTCGTGTTGACATAACATAGTATCATAAGGTGAAAACGTAGTGGTTGTAATGTAGCGTCATTGTAATATGCTTAAGGGTAAGGTCGTGTGATATGTGTTGAGGAACACGTAACTGTATCATATAATTATTTTAATAGGGTTGGGTGAGGCTGATGTAATGTGACCTTGTTGTTATCTTAAATGGCAAGATTATGGCAAATACAAAATGCAATATTAATATTGTTTTATGGTAAGTTTTGTTGTAATGAGACTTGTTGTTATCTTAAATGGCAAGATTATGGCAAATATAAAATGCAATATTAATATTGTTTTATGGTAAGTTTTGTTGTAATGGGACTTTGTTGTTATCTTAAATGGCAAGATTATGGCAAATATAAAATGCAATACTAATATTGTTTTATGGTAAGCTTTCTTAAATTTTGTATGGATAACATACCAGTAGTGAGGTGATTGATGTTTTAGTTGCAAGGTTGTTATAACATAAGATGTGAGGTTGTTAAGATAATGTCATTGTAATTTTATGGTATATGTAACACATAGGATGTATTGAGATTGTTAATTAATTTCAGGGTTAGTACTATAATTGGAATTGTCCAAACTCACAGTTGTAGGTTATCAGACTCTTCGATCTGATAAAACTAATCGCTCTGTATATAAGTCTGTGTGTGTGATTATTTTCTGTGTAAAGAATCCAGTGCCGTATCAAGAGTCTCGGGCCCTTTAAAGGCAGGGTTTCCACTCTTGCGACACACATGACAGAGATTACTAGTTTCTGCCTGAGCAGTCGGCCAGGAGCCTATCTGACCTTCTCTCTCTCCGAAGTAGAGAACTAACATTAAATGCCCTTCTTTCCTGTGCAGAAATAGTAAATTCTACTACTATGGATTCTTCCATCTGTGTCTGTACTATACATAACACAATATGTCGTTTAATGCTTGCAGTTACTTGTTGTGCACCTTATGTATTCTTGTTGTGATCATCGTGGTTGCATCTTGTTAGTCATTGGGTGGTGACGTAGAGTCAAGTGTGTCTGTTCCTTTTTACATGTGCGCACACACCTTAAACAAAAAAAATTTCACCTGTTATCAGAGTTGTCATCATAACGAGGAGGATGTTACATATGGTATCAGAGCGAGTTCGACCCGCGGCTTGGGATTCGCTATGACTTCCATTGACATGATTAGATTTGATTATAGTGTTTCTGATAGAGTTGATTGTGTGCGTGCAGGTAATCATGGTTAGAATACGTCGCGGAGGCAGACAACAGGGTGTTAGGGGAGGAGGCGTGACACCTCCACTAGCATCCACGCTTGAGGGGTCTAACGCCCAGGGAGGCAAGCAGGTTCTTGGATAGGAGAAGATAGCAGTTGGCGATGTTGTGGGGATGATGAGATCTTTTCAGCGCATGTCCAAGGCATTGATAAACCGATTGGACAGAGATGAGGCCAGGGCACTAGCACCCGCTGAGGTTCTGCCGCGCACACTGGCTGTTATAGGTAGCATTCACCATGAACTCAAGAAGATTAAATTTCTCGAGTGCTTTGGTGCCCCGGATGGCGTCGCTGCCAAGGGATGGTTGGAGAACATGGCGATGTGCTTCACACTTCGTGATTATACCTCCAACATGAAGGTCCGCATGGTGGTCTTTCAACTTAAGGGGAGCGCTCTTCTATGGTGGAAGATGCTCTTGCCGCAACTGAACATGGTCGTTGAAGACGTGTCATGGGAACTGTTCGAGGAACGGTTCTGAGAGAGGTACCTTTCAGAGGAATTCATTGAGCGTCAGCTCAAAGAGTTCAATGCTTTACGACAGGGAGGTCGTACGGTGCCCGAGTACGAGGAACATTTTATGGAGCTGCTCCTGTATGCTCCGCACCTTAACACTGAGAAGCTCAAGGTCAACAGGTTCATGTTTGGCCTTAATGGTAGCCTGCGTGCAAAGGTTAGGATCTTGATGCCTCAAACCTTGCACGATGTCATTCAGAAGGCCCTCATAGCAGAGGAGGAGCTTATCAGTGGGGGTCAGACTAGGACTCCAGCGAGACCTGTAGGGCAGGGTTCATCTGGAACATAGTAGCACCAGACCCCAGCGAGACATACATCGGGATATCGTGGCTTCCAAAGGGGATCCACTTTCACTACACCCCGACGACCGCCGCCTCAGCAGTGGCCACCTTATCGGGGACCACAGCATCAGCAGCAGTTCAGGCCTGTTCAGCAGAGCAGACCAGGGTTCCAGGCCAGTGGGTCCTCATCTTCTAGTTCAAGTACCAGGACTACTGGGTCGAAGAAGGGGTGTTGGACGTGTGGGGAGCCACACTACCAGCGCGACTGTCCTGTGGAGAGGACCAGAGTGTCCGGATTAGCTGGACCCACTACAGTTGGAGATATGGGCAAGGCCCATCGGATTCACGCAACAGTGAATAACCGCTAGGCAGAGCACCAGTCGACTGTGCTCAAGATGACAGGTATTGTTGCTGACCAACCCTTAGTATTTTGATAGACCCAGGTGCTACTAAGAGTTTCATTTGTGGTGCAGCACTAAAAAGGATTAAGGTAAAGGCAGTCGAACATGATGAGTTCTGCTTTGTAGAGATGGCTTCAAAAGCCAAACAGAAGGTTGGAGGAAAGGTTACGGGCTGTGCCCTTAACCTGGGATATTTTGTCACGAGGGTCAACTTGTACGTCACGATCTTAGGATCTTATGACGTCGTGATTGGTATGGATTGGTTGGAATTGCATGAGGCGATACTCAACTGTAAGACGAAACGGTTGAGCTTGGTCGATGATGAAGGATAGAGACATGTGATTGTAGGATGGAACCAGGGAGTATCCCTGAGGTTCATCTCTTCCTTACAGTTACGGAAGAGTATGCGCAAGGGGTGAAAGCTTTATGCGATCCTCGCGCTAAACGAAAAGGGAGTAGCGGAAGGTCTAGAACACCTTCCAGTTGTGAAGGAGTTTGCGGATGTATTTCCAGAGGAGTTTCCTGGGATGCCGCCGGAAAGGGAACTGGAGTTTACCATAGACCTGAAACCGGGGACCGAAATGATAGCAAGAACGCCTTATCGGATGTCAACCTCGGAGTTGCAAGAGCTAAAAATGCAACTGAAGGAGTTGTTGGACCTGGGACTAATACGCCCTAGTGTGTCACCATGGGGTGCATCGGTTATTTTCATATGAAATAAGGATGGATCATGGAGGCTTTGCATTGACTACCATCAACTGAACAAGGCTACGATCAAGAATCAGTATCCCTTACCAAGGATTGATGATCTGTTCGATCAAATGAAGGGTGTGACGGTGTTCTCCAAGACTGATTTGTGATCAGGGTATCACTAGTTATGGATCAAGGAGGATGACATCCCTAAGACCGCCTTTAAGATGAGATTTGGACATTACGAGTTTACTGTTTTACCGTTTGGACTGACAAACGCCCCAGGGGTATTCATGAGTTTGATGAACGGGGTGTTCCGCGAGTACTTGGACAAGTTCATCCAAGTATTCATTGACGATATTTTGATCTACTCTCGGATGACGGAGGAGAACGACGAGCACTTGTGCTTGGTACTACAGTGTCTGCGAGAGCACAAATTGTATGGGAAGTTGTCTGAATGCTCTTTTTATCAATCAAGGATTCACTACTTAGGGCATGTCATCTCCGGCGAAGGTATCGCCATGGATCCAGCCAAGGTTGAGGCTATTATGGAATGGCCTATGCCGATGAATGTCACAGAAGTGCGTAGTTTTATAGGTTTAGTAGGATACTATCGACGGTTTGTCAAGGGATTTTCGAAGATATCAAATCCGATCATGGAATTGCAGAAGAAAAACAAGAAGTTTGTTTGGACTGAGAAATGCGCAGAAGCATTTTGAAGGCTTAAAGAGTTGTTGACCACAACACCGATACTAAAGGTTCCTGACATGGATGCAGACTTCTTGGTATGCACTGACGCATCCAAGGAAGGTTTAGGTGGAGTCTTGATGCAAGACAGATGAATGATTGCTTACATTTTGAGGAAACTGAGAAGGCATGAGGTTTGGAGACACTACCTTGTTGGATGAAAATTTGAATTAAAGACTGATCATTGTCGGCTACAACACATTTTCATGCAAAGCGACCTGAATGCGCGACAACGACGTTGGTCGGAATTTCTTAGAGAGTACGACTTTGAGATCACTTACATTAAGGGAACAGTGAACCGAGTGGCAGATGCTTTGAGAAGGAGGCCACGCATATTTTCAGTGTTGCCTCTTCAGATGAATCTATGTGAGAAGATTCTCACTTTACAACATGATGATGATTGGTACAAAGAGGTCGAGGGTTTTATCGGACAAAACACCATGATGGTACCGCAATATGAAGGATATTCACTTGATAGCGATGGTTTATTGAGGTTTAGAGGTCGGATTTACGTACCACCAAATGACAAGTTGAGGATGTTGATCCTGAGTGAGGCTCATAGAGCAGTTTACATGGCTCACTCGGGAGTCACGAAGATGAGGGCAGACCTTAAACCCTTATTCTTCTGGAAGGGAATGAAGGCTGACATAGTAAACTATGTGGCCAGATGTCTAGAGTGTCAGCAGGTAAAGGCTAAACATAGACACCCAGCAGGATTACTTCAACCACATGCCATCCCAGAATCGAAAAGGGAGGTCATTTCGATGGATTTTATTGTTGGATTGCCACTGACGACAAGGAGACATGACTCAATTTTTGTGGTAGTAGACACTCTGACAAAGAGTGCTCACTTTATTCATGTGCGTACGACGTATCAGGCACCTGACATAGCTAGAGTTTTCATCAATGAGATTGTGAGGCTGCACGGTGTGCCTAAGAGGATTATATCCGATCGAGGATTGATGTTTACTGGATGATTTTGGACGAGTTTCCAAGAGGCCTTGGGAACTCAACTTAACTTTAGTACTGCATATCACCCAGAGACTGACGGACAGACAAAACGAATGAACCAAACCTTGGAAGACATGTTGCGCATGTACGTGATGGACCAACAAATGTGTTGGGAGGAATTCTTGCCTCTAGTAGATTTCACTTACAACAACAGTTACCAGAGCACCATTAAGATGGCGCCTTTTGAGTTCCTTTATGGGCGACCATGTCATACGCCCTTGAGTTGGGATCAGCTTGAGGATAGGGTCCTGGCGGGACCAGAAGCGATCCAAGAAATGGAAGAGAAAATGAAAACCATAAGACAAAGGATTAAAGAAGCGCAGGATCGACATAAGAGTTATGCTGATGCACACCGAGTCGACCGTATTTACGAGGTCGGCGATCGAGTCTTCTTGCAGGTTAAACCGCATAAGAGTTCAATCAAGTTTGGAAAGGGAGATAAACTCTCTCCTAGGTTCATGGGACCTTTCAAGATTATGGAGAGAAAGGGGCCCGTGGCCTATCGACTAGCCTTTCCTGATTCTTTGAGGCGTATGCACGATGTTTTTCATGTATTTGTTTTGAGACATTATATTAGTGATCCTACACACGTGATTGACATGAGTTCCTTGCAGGTATCGGATGAGGGAGTGCTCACGGCTGAGCCGGTCCACATCTTAGATCATCGTGTTCAACAGTTATGACGTCGAACGATAGATCAGGTCAAGGTCCAGTGGGACAATTATAGTCCACACTTGGAAACCTGGGAGGACACATATGATATGCGCCAGTAGTTCCCATTTTTGTTTGATAGATAAACTTATGATACTGTGGTACTTTTATTTCGGCATTTGTACTGAGAAACTTCGGGATGAAGTTTAGACCAAGAGGGGTGTATGTAACATCCTGCTTTGGTGCATTGAGAAAACTTATTCTTTGAGGAAACTTGCTCGCAAGTGATCTGGAATTTTATGATGTTAAAACATTTATCCTTGATTATGATGCGTTATGATAGATGACATGATGTTTTATTGCTTTGATGTAGACAGGTGATATTGACTCAGTTTTATTGAGTGTGTAAGGTTTTGGACCTTGAGGATGCAGAGGCATTGATGGAACCCCTTGGGCTCCGGATTGAGTCAGGGAGTGTGCTATTTGGGTTGATTTATTTACTGTGATGTTTCATTGATTTGATGATATGATGTTGACATGTTCTAACACGATTGTCGATGCTGCAGGCTGACGATAGCTTGCCGACCAGAATCACATATGGAGTAAAGGGGTCACACATGATTTCCAGAGAGGTTGAGGGAGAGGTGTGGACAGCAGCCCTGCCATAGCCTACTAGCACTCCCACCGTGGCTCGAACAGTAGGTTAACGATTACCTAGTTCGAGAAGATCCATGATGTTGTGAGGGCCAACTGCGACAGTCGCTCACGATGATTCTAAGGGGAGCGCAATAAGGCGGGGGCCCTATTCCTTAGAGCCCTTAGTCTCCTACAAGTTCACTTGGCGGAGTGTTGACTCCAAGGGTTATAGATGTCTACCAATTAGTCAAGTTGGTGAGTGGCACCCTTGGAGCACGTGGTGCATCTTGAAGGGAACGTCGCGCGAAAGAAGCACAAGTTGGCGAGTGGCACCCTTGGAGCACATGGTGCATCCTGAAGGGCACGTCACACAAAAGAAACATAAGTTGGCGAGTGGCACCCTTGGAGCATGTGGTGCATCCTGAAGAGCACATCGTGTTGATGTTGATGAAGGAACAAACCTAGATGGCCCTAAGACATTTAACACCTTAAGAAAATTTTAAGCTACTTCCCTAATTAAATTTCACCTAGTTTAGAATCTAAGTCCTAAGTCTAAATCTTCTCAGGGTAAAATTTTGTCTAACCTTAAGAACAGACCCTANAAAAAAAAACAAAAAAAAAAAAAACCCCACTTAGGCTATAGTTTTAGTCCTCATAAAGTTTGTAGGGTAAAATGAAGAGAATAAGAAATTAATTCAAATCCATGGTTGTAAATTTGAAAAGAAGGATTTAATTAGTTAACTTGTGGAAATGTAAAAAGAATTTTTAAATTAATCATAACAGGAAGGAGTAAATAGCGCAACTACCTTTTTGACTCAAATAAAAAGGGGAAAGATAAGGATAAATAAATTTAGGAAACTTAGGAATGGGGGAAACATAATTAAGGAAAAAGTTGAACTTATGGTAAAGAGCGAGGTCAACATAGTAAAGAATCTACAATTAAAAACCTTCTAAAAATGAACTAATTTAGCAACTTCATTTTAGGGAAAGTATTTAAAACATGTAAGGGGATCTAGGAACACCTAGGAGGAAATTTAGGAGCAACTCTAGGTGGGTGAGGGAAATGAGTAAATTAATAATTTAAAGAAAATAATTACTTGAGGAAAGAGGGGGATGGACAACACTTGTGCGAAGGAGAATATTTAGTATTTTTTTATTAAAACTTAATTAAAATGTGATTTAGGGAAAGTAGGAGGTTGGAAAAACTCTATAAAAGAAAGGGAAGATGAGGAAGAAAGGGATCGACTGTTAGCGTAACGTAACACTGTCGAAATTGTGACTTGACTGATTACTTGTGAGGAGTTGGGTCATCCCATCTCGGATAGGAGTGGTAGCTCAGCCTTGCGAGGTGAGCTGGGAAGCTAGACATACCATCTGGATAGTGTGTGGCCCCGTTGCGGCTCAAGGGGCTAAAGGGGAAGAAGAGTACCCATAGTGATTGGTTGGGAGGTACCGGTGAGGTCTCGACAGTCGGTGAGCTGGATTGCACGGAGCGTGCGGACGACACTCGGAGCAGGCAAGCAGGAAAGGTACGCCCTTCGGTTGAATGATAGACTGTGTAGGTTGTATGATTTAGTCTGTAGGTATATTTTTAGTGGTCGAAAATAGTTTCTTTATGCAAGGAATCCATCCCTCTAACCTGCCCGAGTTGGATTAAATTTATATGTCCAAGCTACCTCCGGAATTTGTGTGTCTGAAAATTCTTATGACTAGAACTACGCCTATATTTCAAGACTAAAGTTTTCACTTGTTTAAATCAAACCCTGGAATTTTAGGTTTAAATTCTAAGTCTAATTTATCATATCTGCATCCTTGGGTAGAGCAAACACAATAGAAATACTCACCTTCCACCATAACTAGTCGGGCGTGTGTGTCTCCATTGCCTCTTGTATGCTTGATCCTTTTTTTAAAAACTAAGTTGATTTGCCCACCACCGTTCCTGAGGTATATGCCCAAGTTGACTGAATCTTTTTGTAGGTNAATGGAATGAACCCACTGCCATGCTCTTAGGTTTAGATTTATGCAGAGAAATTTTATTTAATGTAGTCTTTTTTTTTGTTTGAAGGAAAATTTTTGATGTACTGTTATAAGAAATTTTTTACGTGGTGTAGTGGTATTTAGAACCTGTATGTTTTCTTTGTTGACCATCATGCCAGGAAAGTACCTGGGGACACTTCACCTTCAGACCTTGCAGATATCCGTGACTGTGGCCCTCCTCCTTTGCTGCTATGGTTCTGGTTGTAATCCAGAACCTCTCCTTTACAATAGCTTACCGAAGTTGGAAAATCGCCTTCATTTCTAGCCACGCCCTAGCAGTAGTTGTAGGACTGTACTAAAGCAACAATAGTTCTTCTCTCGTCACTCAAACCTTACCCCTTCATTGATAAAATTTTCGCCACACTAATCGTTTTCCCTTCCAATAAAACTTAAGCGATTCGCGGTTGGACAATGACTCTCCTGGCCGTTTCCCTTTTTAAATCCATCAATCATGGTTAATCTTTTTTCCCTTGCAGTAATCCAGACAGTGCTAACCATTTTATTTTTCCTCTCTCGCCCCCTTGTCCTCATGACCAGCGTAAAAAGTAACGCGCTGCGTTATCCCCGGCCTAAAAAAAAAAAGGGACAAAAATTTATTGGGACGACAGTCCAGTTTTGGCAGCCATAATCCCAACAAGATTCTTGCCCCTTCACCAGCTACACTCGTGCCCCTTCTCTGACTTTCCGTTCTTATTTTAGGAAGACCGCGACTCCTCCTCAGCTACGCACCTTGCCTTCATGGCTGTAACGCCATCTCTTTCCCTACGCAACCAGGTCAGAAAACCTAAAATCGGTTGTTTCGGCCCCTTTTCCTTAATATTTGCCATAATGGCTGCCCTAAGATGTGCATTGGCCGGGGGACATAAGCGTTGATTTCAGAGTGGTATGCATGACTACATGGTAGCAACCGAGTGGCTTAGTGCCATATCGTAGGCTAGGAATTGATTCAGTTATCAATGTCTTATCCTCCGTGTTTTGTTTGATCTTGGTTGGTTTCGGCAGATAGCGTTATGGGTAAATCATAGAGTGGTGATTATCGAATAGCTTAGACTAGTAATTCAGATAGGGTTGATGTGTAGGTTAATGATTCCTTAGGTTGTAATATTAATGAAATGCGTAAGAGGGATGTTGTTAAATGTAAGGTTAGGGTTAGATAGTTTAAATTGAAATTTTAACATTACATTAATTTCAAAATCATTGCAGTCCAAAATGTATGGATCGGGTTATTGTTGCACGGTTATGAAAAATTTTGTGGATTCATGTTGACATAATGTAGTATCATAAGGTGAAAACGTAGTGGTTGTAATGTAGTGTCATTGTAATATGCTTAAGGGTAAGGTCGTGTGATATGTGTTGAGGAACACGTAACTGTATCATATAATTATTTTAATAGGGTTGGGTGAGGCTGCTGTAATGTGAACTTGTTGTTATCTTAAATGGCAAGATTATGGCAAATATAAAATGCAATATTAATATTGTTTTATGGTAAGTTTTGTTGTAATGGGACTTGTTGTTATCTTAAATGGCAAGATTATGGCAAATATAAAATGCAATACTAATATTGTTTTATGGTAAGTTTTGTTGTAATGGGAATTTGTTGTTATCTTAAATGGAAAGATTATGGCAAATATAAAATGCAATATTAATATTGTTTTATTGTAAGTTTTCTTAAATTTTGTATCGATAACATACTAGTAGTGAGGTGATTGATGTTTTAATTGCAAGGTTGTTATAACATAAGATGTGAGGTTGTTAAGATAATGTCATTGTAATTTTATGGTATATGTAACACATAGGATGTATTGAGATTGTTAATTAATTTCAGGGTTAGTACTATAATTGGAATTGTCCAAACTCACAATTGTAGGTTATCAGACTCTTCGATCTGATAAAACTAGTCACTCTGTATATAAGTCTGTGTGTGTGATTATTTTCTGTGTAAAGAATCCAGTGTCGTATCAAGAGTCTTGGGCCCTTTAAAGGCAGGGTTTCCACTCTTGCGATACACCTGACAGAGATTACTAGTTTCTGCCTGAGTAGTCGGCCAGGAGCCTATCTGACCTTCTCTCTCTCTCCGGAGTAGAGAACTAAGATTAAATGCCCTGCTTTCCTGTGCAGAAATAGTAAATTCTACTTGTTGGACACACCTACCACACTTAGAGGGGGGGTGAATGAGTGTGGGGCTCTTTTTCCCAAAACTGCCCTCTTGCACAAAAACTCATCAATTAGCATTCAACATTTATTCATTACCCATTGTTGTCATTTATAACCAGT
>ML810013.1:53931-77816 GCA_009831015.1 Picea engelmannii | reverse complement strand
GATGTAGTCCATCTGGGTTCATGATCTACTCTGCTATAGTTTCCTTCATACTGATTGAATCTTCTTTGATTCCTGAAGGTAGGAGGTCTTATTAGATATTCATCTCTTTTGTAATCATTCCTTATTTCTGGTATCCTGGTCCACTTCTCATCAATTGTTTATGTAGCTCTTTCTTCAACCTTCTTGCTGGTATTTGCATCTTATTTGTATGAAGTTTCACCCATGCATCTAAGATTTGTTAAGTATTTTGTCACTTGATATTTTCTTAAGCTCTTCCTCAATGAGACAACTTCTTGTTCAAGTTTCTCACAATCTTCTTCTTTCTTCATCATTTGAACATTCTTTACTTCTCCTATTCTTCTTGCTTCTTCGAGTAGAGTTTTCAAGGAAATGATTTCTTCTCTTAGTTTCTCAAAGTCTTCTAATTGTTTCTTCAATCTTACAACTGTCTTTTCACAACTACCCAATTCACTTCTTAGTTTTCTATGTGTGTCTTTGAGCTTGTTATTTTCAATCTCAACATGCTTCAATTTTTTAGGATTCTCATCTTCTTGTTGAATCATTTATGCTTCATGATTTTCTTCTTCTTCATTGGAATTTTCTTCTTCAGTGTCATCTCTTTCAATCCTTGGATGAGGACATTCAAATTCAACATGTCCTATTCCTTCACAATTAAAGAAAAAGAACTGACCTCTATTTGTCTCCTTGAAATCTGAGATGTTGTAATTTGCTTCAACTTCTTCTTCTTCTTCTGCTTCTTCCCTTGCATAAAGGTCTTGTAGCTTGTTCCAAAGCTCTTTTTCTGATGCACATGATCCCACCTTGGATTTCACTGAATCTATCAATCCATCCAAGATGGTATCTATTGCCAATTTGTTGTTCCTTTTTGCTTCCTTTTGAGCTGCAGTCTTTGGTTTATTCAAAGCATTGTATCTTGAAGCAACTGAGAACCAAACATCTTCCAAAATAGATTTCAAGTAATTCTCCATTCTATTACTCCAGTATTCAAAATTGCTTCCATCAAATGGTGGAATCCCATTTGGAATGTTGTCTTCCATTTCTACTTAGGATCTTCCTTCCAGTGGTTAAACTATACTAAAGCTCTGATACAAATTGTTGATACTGATAGGGGGGTGAATCAGTATCAAGTACAATTTTAAAACTTTTCAAATTACAATTAAACCATTCAATCATATCCAATGAGAAATGAACAATAATATAAGAGTTACACCAATACACCAAAATACACCATGCACAATATATGAGAAATAGTGAATAGTTATTGTTAAAGGGAAGTAATGACTTCCAAAGGTAGCTACAACTTCCAAATATAAATGGAGGAATAAACCTCCAAGAGGAAGATACAATCCTCCAATATCATGAGAGGGTTGACCTCTCCATCCTTTCCCCTTCGTTCCACCCAATAATATATGAGAGATAATAAAACTTTACATTAAATCATCACCATCAACCAACCATCACATAGAACCTGATAATGCTTCCTGAAACTTCTTCAACTTCTGCAATTATTCAATTATTGGAATACTCCGATCCTATATACAATATTACTCAATGTATTCTCTGAAACTCTTCCAATTTTCACTACTTGAATCCTCCCCAAAAAGAAGCTATAGAGAGAATGGTAGACCTTATTCAATTCTGGTTTATTCAGGAGAGCGAACTTGTATAGAATTCCCCGCGCTCAATATTTAACATCCAATTTTGAAACTTGCACACAAGAAACCAAAGCATGTACTCTTTCCAATGAAATTGGTCTCACTTCATTTGGATTCTATATGAAAAAGTTATGATGTTTTTACCTGAAACACGTGTTTATGACTAGCTTCAGGACTAGTCCAAAACCCTATCTTCCACATAGTGTATCTCCACAATTATAGAGAATAAAGAGATGAAATTTTTATCAAAGGTACCTAGATATGTCTTCTCAATACCATATCAATTTCACCATCTAAATATTTCTATAAAAAATTTTATAGCGAACATGGTAAGATGACCTGTACATAACATACCTTAGAACACATCACCAAAAGACTTCATCCTCCCTTGAAATTTGGCCTTGTTTACTTCAAATTTCCTCTGAAATTTGACTTGTGTATATAAAATGAATGTATAATTATATGTATTTATACCCTTTATGTCATTTTTTTTTAACATTAGGGATGAACTGACACTTTCTTATTTTGTAATTATTTTCTTTAATTATCTTCAGGGCCAACCTATACTTCCTTCTTCAATTCACTTTGTCATCTTCAAAAATTCATTTATCCTCAACCATGAGGATCCATGTAACATGCCACCTACCATTGGAAACAACATGATGTATACTATCCATCCATGGGTGTTGTGTCTACATGTGCATTGTCCTTCATGTCCAAATACCTTCATCAATCTTGCGGTCCAAAACCAATGACTAGGGTTGACATCAATGACAAAAACCAATATTCCAACAAATATTTCCTAATTAATTTTTAATAAAACTAATTTAATTTGAAAATGGAAGGGTCACTAAGAATAAATCTATAAAAGAAATTGAGAGAAGAGGAATGGAGGACATTCTGGCAAGCGTAAGGTTATGCTTCTCGATTTTTCTTGACTATTTTTTCTTGTTGGAGTTGGGATACCCAGCTCGGATAAAGAGTGGTAGCTCAACCTTGGGAGGTGAGTTGGGAGATATCTTATTCTCTAGTTTGTGTGCTTAGCCCCTTTGCATCTTGGGGGGCTCAGGGGAAAGAAGAGTACCCCTAGCATTGGTTGGGAGGTACCAGTGACGTTTCAGCAGTTAACAAGCAAGAGATGGATAGAGTGAAAGCATAGAAAAACCACTTCAGATTCATCTCCTTCGGTTATGGTACACATACATAAATTTTTCAATTGTAAAGTAGTTTCATTTTGTATCTGAATTTATGCTTAGATGGAAGGTGGTAATGGTTTTTTGGATCTCTGTGTGTAAATTTTTGGGTTCCTCACCCTCTTTATTTTATTGCCTCTACTTTTGCCCAGCTATAGAGTGTGTTCACAGGAGAATCCTTTCGTTTGGGGTTTTTCAAAATCTCTAAGATGGTTTCCCTTTCCCACCTCAGACTCTGCGTTTTCTTTATTCCCAGAATCTTCAACTTGACTCTGTTTTTTTTTATATGATCATTTCGTGGTTTTACTATGTGTTTGTTTTTCCCTTTGTGTGCTCTATCGATTTTACTCTGTATGTCTTGTTGGGTAACTCCTTTCCTTCCCTTCTCATTTGTGTTGTTGGGGAAACATACATGGAAAACCCACATGAATTTTCCTCTCTCTGCATTTTTGCCAGCCATAAAACCTTGCTGCATTTTTCTTGTTTTACCTAGGTGTCTCCTTGCAAATACCTTCCCCTGCACCTTCACTGATATGTCCAATGTCCCAACTCCTTACCTTTGTGCCTTAATTCTTAAATACACTTAGAGGCTTTTCATTGATTGTTATAAATAAAAAACGTCCCTGCCTACGTGTGATAGCACGCGAGAGGGAGACATGCATTGGGTTTTTTTGTCTGTCCATACTCTAGAAACCCATTCGTGTTTTTCCTGTGTGTGAATAGGTTGGCGTCTTTGTTTTAATTTTGTTCACCCGAGCCTTAAAAAAAATGTATTTCTTGTGTTTTGGAGGGGAGTCTTTCTCTACGTCCTCTCTTTTTATTCTCTGTGATTTGCGTAGGTCACTTAGCCTCGATCTACCTCTACATTTGTGTACTATCCCTTCGTTCACACTTAACCATATTTAAAAGATATTTCATTGGTTGTATTGTATTTCATTTTTTAGAATTTTTCATTTCCAAGTCTATATTCAGGGTTAGATCAAGGGCCAGATCTAGGACCGGATGGAGTGCCAGATCAAGAGGTGTGTCGATTAAATGAAAAAATTGTGGCATATAACACTTGTGTCATGTATTTTTCCTTAACACCTTGCGTAGAATTGGGTTAGGAAAAAATCTAGTGATTATCGACACTTGCGAGTTTGAGTTCTGAATTGTGTTACAGTTATGTTTTCCATGTCCTGTACCAATATGAATTTAATTGATGTCTTAAGGGAAATATAGAAGCGTTGCTCCCTTTTGATGAGAACTTGATTTTTATATTTCATTATGTTGTTAGGTATATGTAGTGTTCATTTATTTAACCAGAATCAACTTGTGGTGTGATCTTGACCCGTAGCTTGTTGTGGATTTATTTTCTCCCTATATTCATGCCTCCCTGGCGTTTTTATTCCCTTGGTTTATCTCTATGTGTTGAAAGTCAACCCTTTGTGCTAGAATCCCATACTCATTTGGGTATTCGTTGTAGGTAAGGCATCATCCCTTTTTCTTGTTGTTGAGTAGATTTCAACCAGGGAAATTGTGCGAAAATTTATGTATGTACTCCACCTTAGGATTTCCCTTTTATGTTTGCCGAAACTTTTTAAAACCCTTTTAATTTCTATAGGAATCTCAGGTATGTTCATCAGAGCCACTTCATTGGCACTCCTTGAGTTCTTGTTGTTAGCCCCAAAAAATTGGATTGATGTTCCCTTACCTTTAACCTCTTCCTTTCGGCTGTAACTCATACCCACACCAATTTCTCGTTGCCTGTATTATTTTATTTCGAAACTTTTCATTATTAGAAATTGCTCTATAATAGGGTCTGAATGGAGGACGAATGAAGTTCCAGAAGGAGGACTGAATGAAGATCCAGATGGAGGACCGGATGAAGGTCCGAATTGAGGACTGAATTAAGGTTCGGTTTGAAAACTAAATAATTTTTTCACAGGTTCAGGGGTTGGAATAAATTCCCAAACTCTTCCTTTGGATTCTTAACTCGAAATGTAGCTTAACCTATAATTATCTCTTAATTGTTACATTAGATTGGTCATTCTTAACTCCTTTAATAAAATTGAGAAGTAAATGCACTCATATTATGTAAGAATAAGTTATGGTCTTCCTTGAATTTCTTTAATGGATATGTAAGTTGTCGAATTCTTATTTATTGCTTAAGTTGGTTTTATTATTTTTATAAATGGGTACATGAGGAAGGGTAGCATGTTAAATTATTGTATTGTTTAAGCATGGTCGATATCCTTTTAATGCTTAGTTGGATATGTAAAGTAACATGATGTCCTTACGTGACGAGTGATGATTGATCTTCTTACAGATCCCTTATACATGAGTTTAACTTAGACTCATTGATTGTAATTACGCTTATGATTCTTAATTTTTATATAGCACTAACTTATATGAATTTCACTTAATCATTACCTTTAGGATGGATTGAGTAGATTAGATTAGACTCAACACTATGATGAATTATCTTGACGTTAACTAATGATTTTCCTTATGAGACGAATTGAGTGATTTATGGTTTATGTTGTGATCCATCATTATTAAAAGAATGCATTGGTTTGGGCAGTTGTTTATTTTGTTAATGTGTCGATATATGTATCATTTCACTACAATGTTGTTACAACATATGCCATGCAGGTTGTTAATGTGTTAATATTGTTCATTAATACGTCCTATGATGTTCCAATGTTGTCATTATTAATTATAATGTATATTTCCTAATACAAAAAAAAAATGGTTTTCGTAATGGAGGGTCATTGCATATGGTATCAAAGCGGGTTCAACCTTGCGACTATGGATAGTCACACCTTCCATTGAATTATACACTTGATTAATAAATTAGCACTAATTAAAATTTTAACCTTTCCATGCATTACTCATGGTTAGAGGATGTCGCGAAGGTTGACGACGTGGTGCTAGGGAAAGAGGCATGATGTCTCTGGTAGCACCCGCACGATAGGGGTCCAACTCCCAAGGATAAGAACAAGTATTGAGCATGAGAACATTGTTGTGCGAGATGCGTTGGGTCTGACAAGGTCCTTCCGGGGCAATGTTAGAGGCCTTGACTAACCGTCTGTACTGAGATAAGGCCAGGGTGCCTGTACCCCTGAGGGTCCACAATGCACCCCAGCTAGTACTGGTAGCATTCACAAGGAACTCTAGAAGATTAAGTTCCCATGTTCACGTGTGCCATAGATGGATCAGTCGCCGAGGCATGGATGGAGAACAAGGATATGTGCTTCGCACTTCATGATTACAACCTCCATCCCGAATTTCTGCATGGAAGTCTTCAACCAAAGGGGAGCGCTCTTCTAAGGTGGAAGATGATCTTACCTCAGCTAAACATGGCCATCAGAGTCATGTTTTGGGAATGGTTTGGTGAACAGTTCTGGGAGAAGTAATTGTCGGAGGAATTCATTGAGATCCAGCTCGATGAGTTCAGCACCTTACGATAAGGTGGTCGTATGATGTTGGATTATGAGACTATATTTATGGAGCTACTTCAGTATGCCTTGCATCTAAACATGGAGAAGCTAGAGGTCGGCAAGTTCGTGTTCGACCTTAACTCCAACTTTCGTGTGAAGGTGAGGATATAAATGCCTCGAACGTTGCACAATGCAGTATAGTAGGCCTTGTAGTTGAAGAAGAACTTACCATGGGAGTCAAGGCAGGACTCCTGGAAGACCGTTTGGACTGACGACATCTGGTGCACAACAACATCAGATGCCAACCAGACAAGACATATTGGTATCAAGATACGTTTATAGAACCCTTGTTCATGACACCACAATGATGGGTTCCTCAACAGAGAACCCCTACAAGGGACCACTACTTCAGTAGCAATAGTGGTTGGGCCTGTTCAACGGAATAGACTAGGGTTTCAGGCTAGTGGGCCAACAACTACTACTTCAAGGACCAGGAGTACTAGAACGAAGATCGAATGTTGGACATGTGGAGAGCCACATTACCAGAGTGACTATCCAATTGAGAGGGATAGATCGGATAAGTCAACAAGGCACACTACCATAGTGAATATGGGAAACACACATAGGATTCATGATCATGGTGAATAACTGCCAGGGCCAGCACCATTCCATTATGCTCAAGGCATCAGGTACCATCGCCAACCAAAATTTCAATATTTGTTAGATCTTGGTGCTACAAAGAGCTCTATTTCTAGTACCACGCTAATGGGATTAGGTAAAGGCATTGGAATGGACGAGTTTAGATTCGACAAAGTGGTATCAGGTTCCAATCGGATGGTTGGAGGAAGAGGTATGAATTGTTGCTTCAACCTGGGGAATAGTGTAATGAAGTCCTACCTACGTCATGATTTTAAGATCTTATGATGACATGATAAGTATGAATTGGTTGAAATCGCATGATGCGATGCTCAATAATGAGGCGAAGCTATTGAGTTGAACCGATGATGAGGGAAGGAGAAGAGTGATTGTAGGAAGAAAATAGGGAGTATCCCTGAGGTTCATGTCTTCCCTATAACTATGGAGGAGTATGCACAGGGTTGAAAGCTATATGTAATCTTGGCACTAAATGACAAGGTCATGACAAAGGTATTTGAAGGACCTTCCCATGGCACGATTACTGTTGATGTGTTTCAAGAAAATTACCCAGATTGTCGCCACAAAGGAGTTGGAGTTTATAATCGACTCAAAATCATGGAACTAAACCGATAGCAAGAGAACCTTATTGGATGTCCACCCCTAAGTTACACGAGTTGAAAATGCAACAGAAGGAGTTGTTGGACCTAGGAATTATACGTCCAGGTGTGTCACCTTGGGGTGCACCTGTTATTTTCCTACAGGAGAAGGATGGGTCGTGGAGACCCTGCATTGGCTACCATCAATTGAATAAGGAAACAATCAAGAACCAGCATCCATTTCCAAGAATAGATGATTTTTTGATCAGATGAAAGGCGCAATGGTGTTTTCGAAGATTGACTTGAGATCAAGGTATCACCAATTATGGGTCAAGGAGGATGAAATTCCTAAGACTGCATTCAAGAAGAGGTTTGAACATTACAATTTTATCGTTTACCGTTTGGACTAAAAAACGCCCCAGGGGTATTCATGAGCTTGATGAATGGGGTGTTACGCAAATACTTTGGCAAGTTCGTTCAATTATTCATCGATGATATTTTGATTTATTCGTAGACGATGGAAGAACATGATGAAAATTTGCGCTTGGTACTTGTTAGCGATATTTCTTGCTAAGGGGGTAGAATGCAAAAGAATGGGTTGAAACCCACTTGTCCAAAGTTCCGGGCAATAATGCGCCCGTGATAAGTAGCAAGCAAGACCGGGCGGTCTAGATTTGTGCGCCCAGATCAACGGCGCACAGTAAATCTCGGACCCCCCTTGCCTTCCGATCTTTAAGCAGGGGGGGGGTCCGAGATTGGAGGTGCAACTCTCCGACGGTTCAGATGAGTGCGCCCGGATCAACGGCGATGAAGACCATCTCGGACCTCCCCCGCCTTTCTACCTTTAAGCGGAGGGGGGGGGGGTCTGAGATCCTATGTGCAACTCTCTGACGGCCACGATCAAGGCGTCCGGATCAACGGCTCTCGTGCGGCCCCGACCTTCTCAGCTACCCTGTCCTTAACTCACGCGGGCCCGCCCTTCGCCATGTCATCTTTCTGCCCGCCTTTCCCCAGTTGCCATGTGTTACCTATTCATCCTTCCTCTCTGGCTCGTGTGGCCTTCCCTTCTTCCCATCACCCACTCACCGCATGTCGTGCGTCCCCTTCCTTGCCACATCACTTCCTCACCTGAGGGCGGGTCCATTTCTCCTGCCTTCGTCCCATCCACCTGGTTGTCTCCCGCCACGGATATTTCCCTGTCACCCCTCTCTATCATCACTCTCGCTTCTTGCCCTCACTCCTATCATATACCATGTCTTCCGCGCTGGCCTTCGTGTCCGCCTCTCAAGCTATTCGTCTGTCCCAGGTGGCAGCGCGAGAGGTCTTCCCTATCCCGAGATGCTGAGTTGGCCTGGCCGTTCTCAATCCCAAGAAGCAGTTATTGAGGCAGTTGAGGGTGGTTAGACATCGTCTCCGCCATAATGGGGACGTCCTACAATGAATTAAAAGCACATCGATTCGCCGATGTAACTTTCAGAAGATCGATTGCGTCTGCCATAAGTTGCACGGTTATTCAAAGAATGTGGCTGCAGAGTGTCAGAAGCCATGCAGACGCAAAGCTTTCAATGCATTTTCTTGGTTCCGCCGCTGTTGTAGTTTTGAGTATATGAAGGCATTTTCGCCATTTTTATATCTATCGATGGTAGAGCTAAGCTCCCGACTGTAAAGTTTCAGCGATATTCTGGTTTTCTGGTTATGCCTCTATGTTTGAGACTTCTTGGTTTATAACAAATAGTTCTCCTTTTTCCATCTCTCTTTCGTCTGATGCTTGAGGATTCACAGTAGTGCATCTGTTGCAATAAAGGATTTTTTGTGGCGTTGTCGTGCCCTCTGGTTTTTGTATTTGGATATAAAAGGATTTTGTGTTCGAATACATTCTTCTTCAGTCTGTTGCTAACCGGATGTTTGTAATAGACCTTTGCACTCTTCTTGCATAAGTCTTCCACCTACTCACCCTTTATTACGACTCACTGTTTAGATTTTATACAAGACCTCATTCGTTCATGCATGCCTGGTCTGGTTTCTGAGTTGATGCGATACTGTTCTGAGTTTCCTTCCGTTTGATCACCCTTTAAACCAACCGTGACATTAAATATGATGGGCATCGGGCTCTGCTCCTGCTAGCAATCCAGGAGTGACTTCCGATAGCCAACATTTCTGGCGCCGTTGCCGGGGACGAAGTTGAAGATTTTCCCTGGGCAGAACGACAACGACTAACTGATTTCTGAAGGTGCATCAGATATCAGAACTTAAAGATTGCTACTATGCACCTGGCGACTCCACTGTGACGACTCCGCTGGGGAGAACCTGTTCTATCAGCTATGGCTTCGAGAGGCAGACATACGAGGTCAAACCCACATTTTCCTTTAGCCACTCCGGAAGCAGACTTGGAAGCAATGCAAAGAAAGGGAAAGAGAGCAAAAGAAGTTTCTGCCGATGAAAAAGGTAACACGCCCTCCCCTTCTGTGAGAACTCCATTTTCAAATTCTCAGCTTCCTAGTCGTCCTTCCTCTGAAGTTTCTCGTTTTTTGAATTTTGGGAGTGTTCCTGCTGAGTTCTCCCCTCCTGGTCTGGTATCAGAAGGAGAGATCCTTGTCACTCCCCTCTCAGGAGGTTTCACTACTCCTCCTTTGATTACTACTGCTCCACAGAGAGGACCACCTGCACATTCAAGTCCCTTAGACTTCTCTCTGTTTCCCCCGTCATCTCCCGTGAGGACCTCTTTTCCCTCCTCGCCTGTCCACACTTCATCTACTCCGAGTTCTCCTCCGCTCAACGTCCTTATGGCTGGTGTTAATCCCCCTCCGAGCAGAATGGATGCCATAGTTACTGCTAGATATGCTCCTTTGATCCTTCCTCAGCCTTTGAACCCTCTCCCTGCTGGAGATTATTTGAAATACATGCCCAAGTTCAGTGGTGAGGGAGATGTGACTGCTGAAGAGCACCTGGCCGCCTTCTACAGCTATGCTGATAACCTAAATATTGAAAATGAAGATGTCTGGATGAGAGTCTTCGTCCAGATCTTGGATGGTGAAGTTAGAAAATGGTTCAGGGGACTGGCCCCTGGATCTATTGCGGGGATTGAGGCTCTGGATAATGTTTTCTTGAGACAATGGGGGGATAGAAAAGATTATATATATTACATGACTGAGTTTGGGTCCCTGAAGAAGCAGGAAGGAGAGTCTGTCTCTGACTTCTCCAAAAGATTCAATAAAATGTATAACAAGATTCCTGCAGAGATAAAGCCTTCCGAGGCCTCTGCTCAAATTTCATATGCTAGTGCATTTGACCCTGATTTCTGTCTCGTATTAAGAGAAAGGAGAGCCACCTCTTTAGCTCAGATGCAAGATGCAGCTATAGAGGTGGAATCTAATATATTAGCAGCAGAAAGACTGAGGAACCAGGCTGACACAAACAGAAGAAAAGGAAAATCAGAAGCCTTGACTTCTGACTCCAACATCTCTGGCCCATCATTGTCCCATCCTCAAGTAAATGAGCTGACCCAGCTGGTGAAAGTTCTGAAAGAAGAGATGGAGAGGATAAAGATGGAAAGGAGGCAGATGTATAAGGGCCCTCAGAACACTGAAAATAAGGGAGGTTTCAGAAGACCAAACAATTTTGCTCCTCCAACCATGCACAAAGAGAAGGAAAGAGACAGAGATGACCAGAGGATCCAGGCTCCCTTCCAGAACCATTTCATGGCTGATGAAGAAGAAAGGCAACTAGATGAACCTGAGCCTGAAATCCACTCTGTAGAAGTCACTCCCCCCTTTCCCCATCTGACCAAATCAGCATATGAAGAGTCTCTCATGGATGGTCAGCTAAATGAGCTCAGCAAAGTAGATAAAGCTGGCGGTGGCCAAAGCAGATATAATCTGAGATCAGACAAGCGGGTAGCAGCCCCTGATGTTCCCGAGTCATCCAATAGAGCGCAGAAGCCTGCTGACGAGATACCAGACAACCACAGAGGTAAGAAGGCCCAACCTCTCTCCCCTATCATTCAAATTCATGCTCCTGAGATCAGAGAAATTCCAAAGCTCACATCTTCCTTTAATTTTGAGCATGAAATCCAAAAGATCAGAATCCCCGTACCGCTTACTGAGTTAATCAAACATGGGGAATTCAAAAAACGTTTCTCTGACCTGTTGAAATCTGAAGCCTCTGACCCCTCCATAGACTGCATTAACCTCCAAGATGAAAGGCCTGCAGTGATCCTAGGTCCTATGGTAGAAGACAGAGATGATTCATCCCCTCCCTTCTACACCTCCCTGAACATACACGACAAGGTGTTGCATAATTGTTTAATGGATTCAGGGGCCTCCCACAACCTCATGCCTAAAGCCGTCATGGAAGAACTAGGATTAGAAGTCACCAGAGCCTATCATGACCTCTATTCCTTCGACTCCAGGAGGGTGCAATGTCTGGGAGTTATTAAGGACCTGGTGGTTTCCCTGTTTCAGCTACCCATGAAAAGTATGATCATGGATATAGTGGTAGCTGATGTTCCCCCCAATTTTGGCATGTTGTTGTCAAGATCTTGGATTAAGAGACTTGGAGGGACGTTGCAGATGGATCTCACCTATGCCACCATTCCAGTCTTTGGGGGGGAACATAGAAGATTGTACAGAGAGGCCCAGCTAGCCTACATTGTCAGTGATGAAGCAAACCCTACCAATCATCCCATCTATGCCTTGGACACTGACTTAGGATCTAGCTTGCTGCAGTTCACTGATGAGCCTGAGACCCCTTTGCAGATCAGAAAGCAACTCAGTCTTGATCAGGGGATGCCCCCTCAGACCACCTCTGTTTGGAAGATGTTCTTTGACGGAGCTTCTTCTAGTATAGGTGCAGGTGCTGGAGTAGTTTTCAAGTCTCCTTCTCAGGAAACCATATCACTGTCATACAAGCTGGAATTCGAGGTCACCAAAAATGTGGCAGAATATGAGGCTCTGGTTCTAGGATTGAGGGCCACAAAAGAAATGGGAATTAGGGAGATAGTCGTGTTCGGGGATGCAGAACTAGTTGTCCAGCAGGTCAAAAACGTCTATCAGACCAAGCACCCTCGCCTCAAGAATTACAGAAACGAGGTATGGGATTTAATTGAGAGTTTCTTCATGGATTTCAACATCTCTTTCATTCCACGGGAAGAAAATGCTCCAGCCGACTTCCAAGCCTTCTCGGCTAGTCTGTTCGAGGCTCCTGCTCTGCCCACTGACAGATCAGAGGTGGAAATAAGATACAGACCCTCTGTACCGGACAATGTCAAACATTGGAGGGTATTTGAAGACAATCAGAAGATTGAGAAATTTCTCCAATCCATCGATGACTTCTCTGCATTGCAAATAGATGAGGACCAGGACCCTGACGAGGAGCCTGATCACCACCCTGAGGAGTTGTTAAATAAAGTTGTTGACCATCAGATTATTCAACTGCCGAGCAATCATATACCACGGGGACTGATCCCACTAGAAAGATTGTTCGATGGGAACGATGTGTCTGTAAAGGGCAGAATTTCAGGTGATGATGCTGATACGACCGAGTGCAACATAGGCACATCAGAGGAGCCCAAGCTTGTCAAGCTGTCAAGGAGTTTGACCGAGGAGAAGAGGATTGGATATACTAAGTTGCTGAGGGAGTTTGCTGACGTGTTTGCGTGGACCTATGAAGACCTTAAGACATACAACACGTCAGTCATTGAGCACAAGATCCCACTGAAGGAGGAGGCTAGGCCTTTCAAGCAGAAGTTGAGACAGATAAATCCTACACTGTTGCCGGTCATGGAGAGGGAGGTGAAAAAGCTGCTGGATGCCCAAATCATAGTCCCCTTGAGGTACTCCAGCTGGGTAGCCAATTTGGTCCCAGTGAGAAAGAAAAGCGGGGAAATCTGACTCTGTGTCGATTTCAGGAACCTGAATAGGAGTTCAAGGAAGGACAACTACCCCCTGCCCAACATGGAACACATATTGCAAAGGGTCACGGGTGCATCAAGGATATCTATGATTGATGGATTTTCTGGCTATAATCAGATATCAGTCATGCCCGAAGACAGAGAAAAGACAACCTTCACCACTCCCTGGGGCACATTCATGTATGCCAAGATTCCCTTCGGACTGATGAATGCAGGAGCAACGTTTCAGCGAGCGATGGACATAGCATTCATCGGGGAAAAAGACAAGTTTGTGGTGATATACCTAGATGACATAACAGTCTTCTCCCAGACTGATATAGAGCACCACTGCCATTTGAAGAAGGTTTTCCAGAAATGTCGCAAGTTTGGCCTTTCCCTGAATCCCAAGAAGTCATTATTTGCTATGCAAGAAGGGAAATTGTTAGGCCATATAGTCTCAGCAAAGGGAGTAAGAATTGATCCTGACAGAGTGGAAGAAATTCAGACCCTGCCCCTTCCCAGATCTAAAAAAGAGGTCCAAGCATTTTTGGGAAGGATTAATTTCCTGAGGAGGTTTGTCTCGAATTTTGCTGAACTGGTGAAACATATCACAGCCATGCTCAGGAAGGGCCATGAAATAAAATGGACTGCTGAACCCAGGAAGTCTTTTGACCAAATAAAGAAAGCATTGACTGAGGCCCCTGTGCTAGTCAGTCCAGATTATTCTAAAGATTTCATAATATTTTCGTTTGCTTCCTTTGACACAGTGGCAGCAGTTCTTTTGCAGAAAAATGATCAAGGGCAAGAGTAGCCTATTGCTTTCTTTAGCAAGGCGCTGAGAGATACAGAGCTCCGGTATGAGATCATGGAGAAGCAGGCTTATGCCTTGGTGAAGGCTCTCAAAGCTTTCAGGGTCTATGTCTTACACTCAAAGGTCATTGTATATGTCCCTTCGACCTCTGTGAAGGACATTCTTATACAGCCTGACATAGACAGAAAAAGAAGTAAATGGATCGCCAAGATCCTAGAATTCGACCTGGATATCAAGCCCACTAAGCTAATAAAGGGGCAGGGTTTGGCCAAGCTCCTGGCCGAGTCCAATTATAAAGCCTTGGAAATCAATTTGATCCATGAACAAGCTGAATCATCCGACAGGTGTTCCCAAGGCACTGTGCCACTAGCAGCATGCCCCTGGTACGAAGATATCTTATATTTCCTGCAGAAGTTGAGGCCCCCTGATGGGATGGAAAAAAGCAAGGCAAGGGATTTAAAGCTTAAAGCGGTCAAGTACTGTCTTATTGGCCAGTCCCTCTATTGGAAAGACCCTCAGGGGATATTACTGATGTGTCTGGACCCACAGCAGGCCCAGAAGGTTATGAATGATTTCCATAGTGGTCTCTGTGGGGGCCATTATTTCTGGAAGACCACTGCTCACAAGATCCTCTGAGCTGGGTACTACTGGCCCACCTTATTTCCTGATGTCTGTAGGGAAATTAGAGCTTGCATCAAATGCCAGAAATTCTCGGGAAAGAAGCAGCTCAAATCCCTGCCATTGAAACCTGTGGTGGTCTCAGCTCCCTTTCAGCAGTGGGGACTGGATTTTATCGGGGAAATTCATCCTTCCTCAAGTGGTCAGCACCGATGGATTTTGACAGCAACTGATTACTTCACTAAATGGATAGAAGTTGTTCCTACCAGAAGCACTTCTCACAAAGTAATCATCGGCTTTCTGGAGGACATCATTGCTAGGTTTGGCTGCCCTAGCAAAATCGTCACTGACAACGCTTCCTCATTTCGGTCAGAGCCTCTGATCAAATTTTGTGAACAGTTTGGAATTTCACTGATCCACTCCACTCCCTATTATCCTCAGGGAAACAGACTGGCAGAGTCCTCTAATAAAAGTCTAATCAATCTTATCAAGAAGCTATTGGAGGATAACAAAAGGGCCTGGGACTCTAAGCTCAAATTTGCACTTTGGGCCGATCGAGTAACAACAAAGAAATCCCTGGGTCTTTCTCCCTTCCAGCTTGTTTATGGGGTTGAAGCAGTTTTCCCCACTCAGCTTGCCTTGCCGGTGGCAAATATTCTACATGACTATGAGGGGGAACCTAATCTTATGCTCAGAAGAATTCATCAGATGGTGGAGGTGCAGCAGATCCGAGAGCAGGTCCTGGACAGAGCTTACAATCGTCAACAGAAGATCAAGCAGGCTTTTGACAGGAAGAACAAGAAGAAAGAGTTTGAGCAGGGTGATCTGGTGCTCAAATGGGATGCACCCAGACAGGAGAAGGGAAAACATAGTAAATTCGAGGCCCTCTGGTTCGGGCCTTTCAAGATCCTTGAAGTATTTTCCAATAACACTTACAGGTTGCAGGATCTTGAAGGCAATGAAGTTTTCAGTGGCCCAGTTAATGGGCATTTCTTAAAGAAATGTTTTATGTGAGCCGCAGTCGGCTCGTTTTGTTTAGTTTTGTAAATATTGTTTTTTGTTTTTGTTTCTTTTGTTTTCAGACTAATAAATGACTCCATAGCCCAACAGCAAAGGCACTAAGTCTGCAAAAAAAAAAAAAAAAGTTCTTAGAGCATCACAGGGACGACTCTATCCCCCATGGAGCCAAATGTTAGCGATATTTCTTGCTAAGGGGGTAGAATGCAAAAGAATGGGTTGAAACCCACTTGTCCAAAGTTCCGAGCAATAATGCGCCCATGATAAGTAGCAAGCAAGATCGGGCGGTCCAGATTTGCGCGCCCAGATCAACGGCGCACAGTAAATCTCGGACCCCCCTTGCCTTCCAATCTTTAAGCAAGGGGGGGGGGGTCCGAGATTGGAGGTGCAACTCTCTGACGGTTCAGATGAGCGCGCCCGGATCAACGGTGATGAAGACCATATCGGACCCCCCCCCGCCTTTCTACCTTTAAGCGGAGGGGGGGGGTCCGAGATCTTGTGTGCAACTCTCCGATGGCCACGATCAAGGTGCCCGTATCAACGGCTCTCGTGCGGCCCCGACCTTCTCAGCTACCCTGTCCTTAACTCACGCGGGCCCGCCCTTCGCCATGTCATCTTTCTGCCCGCCTTTCCCCAGTTTCCATGTGTTACCTATTCATCCTTCCTCTCTGGCTCGCGTGGCCTTCCCTTCTTCCCATCACCCACTCACTGCATGCCGCGCATCCCCTTCCTTGCCACATCACTTCCTCACCCGAGGGCGGGTCTGTTTCTCCTGCCTTCGTCCCATCCACCTGGCTGTCTCCTGCCACGGATCTTTCCCTGTCACCCCTCTCTATCATCACTCTCGCTTCTCACCCTCACTCCTATCATATACCATGTCTTCTGCGCTGGCCTTCGTGTCCGCCTCTCAAGCTATTAGGCTGTCCCAGGTAGCAGCGCGAGAGGTCTTCCCTATCCCGAGATGCTGAGTTGGCCTGGCCGTTCTCAATCCCAAGAAGTAGTTATTGAGGCAATTGAGGGTGGTTAGACATCGTCTCCGCCATAATGGGGACGTCCTACAATGAATTAAAAGAACGTCGATTCGCCGATGTAACTGTCAGAAGATCGATTGCGTCTGCCATAAGTTGCACGGTTATTCAAAGAATGCGGCTGCAGAGTGTCAGAAGCCATGCAGACACAAAGCTTTCAATGCATTTTCTTGGTTCCGCCGCTGTTGTAGTTTTGAGTATATGAAGGCATTTTCGCCATTTTTGTATCTATCGATGGTAGAGCTAAGCTCCCAACTGTAAAGTTTCAGCGATATTCTGGTTTCCTGGTTATGCCTCTGTGTTTGAGACTTCTTGGTTTATAACAAACATTTCTCCTTTTTCCATCTCTCTTTCGTCTGATGCTTGAGGATTCACAGTAGTGCATCTGTTGCAATAAAGGATTTGTTGTGGCGTTGTCGTGCCCTCTGGTTTTTGTACTTGGATATAAAAGGATTTTGTGTTCGAATACATTCTTCTTCAGTCTATTGCTAACCGGATGTTTTTAATAGACCTTTGCACTCTTCTTGCATAAGTCTTCCGCCTACTCACCCTTTATTACGACTCACTGTTTGGAGTTTATACAAGACCTCATTCGTTCATGCATGCCTGGTCTGGTTTCTGAGTTGATGCGATACTGTTCTGAGTTTCCTTCCGTTTGATCACCCTTTAAACCAACCGTGACATTAAATCTGATGGGCGTCGGGCTCTGCTCCTGCTAGCTATCCAGGAGTGACTTCCGATAGCCAATAGTACTACAATGTCTTCAATCAAACAAATGGTTTGGGAAACTGTCGAAATTCTCTTTTATCAATCGAAGATTCATTATTTAGGGAATGTTATCTCCAACGAAGGTATCATTGTGGATCCAGTGAAAGTAGAGTCTATTATGGAATGGCTCACATCGATGAATGTCCCAAAAGTGTGTATCTTCATGGGTTTAGCGGGATATTATCGGCAGTTTGTCGAGGGTTTCTCGAATATATAAAATCCTATTACAGAATTTCATAAGAAGAACAAGAAATTTGTGTGGATTGAGAAATTCGCGAAATATTTTCGAAGGCTCAAGGAGCTGTTGATGATAGTGATGATACTAAAAGTCCTTGACATGGATGAGGACTTCTTGGCATGCACTAATGCATCCAAGGAAGGCTTAGGTAGAGTCTTGATGCAATATGGTCGAGTGATCGCTTACATCTCAGGGAAGTTAAGAAAGCATGAGGAGAACTACACGACACATGATTTGGAGTTGTTAGTCATTGTGTATTCACTGAGAGTGTGGAGGCACTACCTACTTGGATGAAAATTCAAACTAAAAATGGACCACTGTAGTTTAGGGCACATTTTTACGCAAAGCGACTTCAACACGCGACAAAGGAGTTGGTCGAAACTGCTTAGCAAGTACGATTTAAAGATTACCTACATAAAGGAACAGTGAACAAAGTGGCTAATGCATTGAGTCAAATACCACACATATTTTTTATGATACTTCTTCAGATGAATCTATGTGAAAATTTTCTAACCTTACAAAGTGACAATGATTGGTATAAGGAGGTTAAGGAATTTATTGGACAAAACATCATGTTGGTACCAAAATTTGAGGGATTTAATGTGGATAATGATGGATTAATGAGATATAATAATCGGATTTACATACCTCCCAATGATGAGTTGAGAAGTTTGAGCTTAAACGAAGCTCATAGAGCAGTGTACATGGCTCATCCGAGAGTCATGAAGATTAGGGATGACCTTAAACCCTTATTCTTCTGGAAAGGAATGAAGGAGAACATAGTTATCAACATGGCGAGGTGTCTAGGATGTCAAGGACTGAAGGATAAACATAAACATCCGACAATATTACTACAACCACATGATTTTCTGGAATCGAAATGGGAGGTCATTTTGATGGACTTTATTGTTGGATTTCCATTAACAACAAGGAGGCATGACTAGATTTTTGTGATAGTTGACACTCTGACAAAGAGTGCACACCTTTGTCCCTGTGCATATGACACATCAAGCACTAGGTATAGCTAGAGTTTATGTCATCAAGATATTGATACTACTAGATGTACCCAAAAGAATCATATTCGATAAGGGAATTGGTGTTTGCAAGACGATTTTGGACGAGTTTCCCAAGAGGCCTTGGGAACACCACTGAAATTTAGTGCAACACGTCCCTAAGATAGACATAATGATCGAAGGAATGGACCAAATCTAGAAGGTTGTTTTGTGTATGTGTGTGTTGGGATCAACATAAATGTTGGGAATAGTTCTTGATGTTGGTTTTTCTTGCGTGCAACAACATCCATCAAGGTACCGTTAAGATGGCACCGTTGAGTTCCTCTACGGGAGACCGTATCAGATGACTTTGAGCTAGGATAGACTCAAGGATGGGGTCCTGGTAGGACTAGAAGTGATCCAATATTGGAAGAATAAGTAAAAATGATAAGAAAAAGGGTCGAAATAAGTGCAAGATCAGCCGAAGGGTTTTTCCAATGCTCTTTGCGTGACCATAATTTTGAACGTCCTAACGACTAACCGTGCCTCACTACTTGAGGCAATGTTCAATATTTATCTTTTATTTGTGTGTGAATTTAGGTTAGTGATCCTACGCATGTGATTGAATTGAGTTATTGGAAGATGTTGGGCGAGGGTGCGCACACGGCAGAGCCAATCCACTTTCTGGACCATCTCATTTGACAACTATGACATCGAACTGTCGATCAGGTCAAGCTCCAGTGGGACAATTATAGTCCACACTCAACTACTAGGGAGGACACATAGGATATACATCACGAGTTTCCTTTTTGTTTGATAGATAGACTTTTAGATATTTTTTGATACCTTATTTATGCACTTGTATACTGTGAAACTTCGGGACGAAGTTTAAAACAAGAGGGGGTGTATGTAGCATTCCGCTCTTGCATGTACCTGATGTGACTTATCCTTGAGGACACTTGCGTGAAAGTGATCCATTTCATTATATGACTGTTTTCTTTTCTTATGGATTCTAATGAGACTATGGATTACGATGTTATATTATGATTATGTATAGATAGATGTTATTCACTAGTTTCTCCTGAGTGTGTAGGAATCTTGACTGATTGAGGATGTCAATGGAATCGATGGACCTCCTTGGACTCTGGATCGAGTTAGGGGGACTATATATGGTTTGAGTATTTTTGTTATTGCATATGTGACATATGGCAGGGTATATTATGATGTTGTTTATGGATCGCTGACATGTTTCATTGATGGATGTAGAATGACGATTGATTTCTAATTAGACTCACATTTGAAGTAAAGGGGTCATGCATGACAACCAGAGATATTGAGGGAGAGGTGTGGCAGCATCCCTGACACAACCTACTAGCACTCTCTCCATGGCTCAAACTTTAGGTTAACGATTACATAGTTTGAGAGATGCACGATGTCGTGAGGGCAGAATGAGACAGTCGCTCACGAATATTCTAAGGGGCACGCAATAAGGTAGTGTCCTTATTCCTTAGAGGCCCTTAGTTTCCCACAAGGTATTCTGACGAAGTTTTGACTCCAAGGGTTAGATGTCTACCAAAATCAGTCAAAAGGAGAGTGGCACCCTTGGAGAACGTAGTGCATCTTGAAGGGCACATCGCGTAAATGAAACATGAAAAAAGGTGAGTGGAACCCTTGGAGCACGTAGTGCATCTTGAAGGGAATGTCGCATAATTGAGACATGAATAAAGGCAAGTGGCTCCCTTGGAACACGTAGTGCGTCTTGAAGGGCACGTCACAATGTTTAAACACAAGTGAGTCAATGAACCTAGGTGCCTTGAAAACAATATCTTACCTTGACATGATCAGCCTTAAATTAATTATGTATGAGTAAAGTTATTAATTTAATTTCTCCCTTAAAATTTTGTTAATCCTAGTTAAATTTAAAGCATAGGTCTAAGTAGGATATGAGGATTAAAAAATTAATTAAACAATTAATAAAGGGGGAATGAAGAAAAGAAAAGGGTGAAAATTTAATTTAGAATTTAAAGGAGGATTAAATTATCTAAAAATTTAATTGTTGTCTATGTACAAAACTTGCTAAATTCGAACTTAGACAAAAAGGGAAATTAAATGCAAAAGGAATGTGGAACATAGAAGGAATATAGTCTAAAGAAATTTCCTAAAATGAACTCAACTAATATTTAAGAAGGGTGTGAGTCATTAAAGGAAATTGAGGGGATAAAGGGACAATAAGGAGTGTTTTTAGGAATGCTTTTTGGTGAGTGAGGGAAATTGGAAAATTAATTTAATTAATTAAATGAATTTCTGGTGCAACTAAGGGATCGGGTGACAAGTGTATGAGGGAGAATATTTCCTAATTAATTTTTAATAAAACTAATTTAATGTGAAAATGGAAGGGTCACAAGGAAGAAATCTATAAAAGAAATGGAGAGAAGAGAAATGGAGGATTTTCTGGCAAGCATAAGGTTATGCTGCAGGATTTTGCTTGACTGATTTTTCTTGTGGGAGTTGGGATACCCATATCGGATAGAGAGTGGTAGCTCGACCTCGCGAGGTGAGATGGGAGATATATTATTCTATGGTTTTTGTGCTTGGCCCCTTTGCGGCTCGGGGGGCTCATGGGGGAGAAGAGTACCCCTAGCATTGGTTGGGAGGTACCGATGAGGTCTCAACAGTTAGTAAGCAAGAGCTGGACATAGTGCAAGCGCGAGACAACGAATTCAGATTCATCTCCTTCGGTTATGGTACGCATATCTAAATTTCACAATTGTAAAGTAGTTTCATTTTTTATCTGGATGTATGCTTAGATGGAAGGTGGTAATGGTTTTCTGGATGTGTGTGTGTAAATTATTGGGTTCCTTACCCTCTTTATTTTACTTCCTGTACTTCTTCCCATTTATAGAATGCATTCATAGCCGAATCCTTGCCTTTGGGGGTTTTCAAAATCTCTGAGATGGTTTCCCTTTCCCACCTCAGACTCTACATTTTCTTTATGCCCATAATCTTCAACCCGACTCTATTTTTTTATCTGATCATTTCATGGTTTTACTTTGCGTTTGTTTTTCCCTTTGGGTGCTTTGTCAATTTTAATTTGTGTGTCTTGCTAGGTAAATCCCTTCCTTCCCTTCTCATATGCGTGGTTGTGGAAATGCACAGGGTGAAACCACACAAATTTTCCTCTCTCTACATTTTTTCAAGCCATTAAAATGTTGCTATGTTTTTCTTCTTTTACATAGGAGTGTCCTTGCGAATACCTTCCCCTGCACCTTCACTATTATGGACAACATGCTAGCTCCTTACCTCTGTGCCTTAACACTTAAATCCACTTAGAGGCTTGTTGTTGATTTTTATACAACAAAAACGTGTCTGCCTACATGTGATAAGACACCAGAGGGAGACCTGTGTTGGGTTGTTTTGTTTGTCCATACTCTGCAAAACCATTCGTGTTTTTCGTGTGTGTGAAGATTTTGGCGTCTTTGTTTTAATTTTGTTCACCCCAGCCTTAAAAAAATGTATTTCCTGTGTTCTAGAGGGGAGTCTTTATCTACGCCCTCTCCTTTTCTTCTCTGCGATTTGCACAGATCACCCAGCCTCATTCTACCTCTGCGTTTGTGTACTATCCCTTCCTTAAGACTTAACTATTTTTAAAAACTATTTCGTTGGTTGTATTGTATTTTGTTTTTCATAATTTTCTATTTCTAGGTCCAGATCAAGGGTCAGATCAAGGGCCATATCTAGGACTAGATGGAGTGCTAGATCAGGAGGTGCACCGATTAAATAGAAAATATGTGGCGTGCAACCCTTGTTTCGTGGCTCCGTCCTTAGCCCCTTGCATAGAATTGGGTTACAAAAAAATCTAGTGATTATTGACACTTATGAGTTTGATTTTTGAATTGGGTTATGGTTATGTTTTCCATGTCATGTACCGATCTGAATTTAATTGTTGCCTTAAGGGAAATCTAGAAGTGTTTCTCCCTTTTGCTGAGAACTTGATTTTTATATTCAATTATGTTTTTAGGTAGATGTAGTGTTCATTTATTTAACCAGAATAAACTCATGGTGTGAGCTTAACTCACAGCTTGTTGTGGATTTATTTTCACCCTGTATTCATGCCTCCTTGGCATTTTTATTCCCTTGGCTTATCTCTGTTTGTTGACAGTCATCCCTCTGTGCTCAAATCCCATACTCATTTGGGTATTCATTGTAGGTCAGGCATCATCCCTTTTTCTAGTTGTTGAGTATAGTTCAACTGGGGAAATTGTGGGAAAATTTATGTATGTACTCCACCTCAGGATTTCCCTTCTATGTTTGTTGGAACTTTTTAAAACCCTTTTAATTTCTACAGGAATATCGGGTATGCTCATCATGTCCACTTCATTGGCACTCCTTGAGGTCTTGTTTTTAGCCCCAAACACTTGGATTGATGTTCCCTTACCTTTAACCTCCGTCTTTCAGCTGCAACTCATACCCACACCAATTTCTCGCTTCTTGTATTATTTTATTTCAAAAATTTTTGTTATCAAAAATTTCTCTATAACAAGGTCTAGATGGAGGACCGGATGAAGTTCCAGAAGGAGGACCAGATGAAGGTCTAGATTGAGGACTAGATTAAGGTTCGGTTTGAAAACTAATTTGTTTTTGCATAGGTTCAGGGGTTGGAATAAATTCTAGACCTCTTCCTTTGGATTCTTAACTCAGAATGTAGCTTAACCTCAAATTATATTTTAATTGTTACATTAGATTGGTCATTCTTAACTCCTTTATTGAAATTGAGAAGTAAACACACTCATATTATGTAAGAATAAGTTATGGTCTTCTTTGAATTTCTTTAATGGATATGTAAGCTGTCAAATTCTTATTTATTTCTTATGTTGATTTTATTAGTTTTATAAATGGGTACATGAGGAAGGGTATCATGTTAAATTATTGTATCATTTAAGCATGGGTAATCTCCTTTTAATGCTTAGTTGGATATGTAAAGTAACATGATTTCCTTACATGAC
>ML810013.1:22859-34097 GCA_009831015.1 Picea engelmannii | reverse complement strand
AAAAAAAAAAAAAAAAACTCAGACCATCACCCTCTCATTATCCTTGTCTACTTAATTAAACTATCCTCCATCGCCTTGATCTTTCAGTGTCCATCTTCCTTTTACTTGTGCAGTTCACATTACTAAATCGCCAGCCCTCCCCGTAATCCCTCTTTATTTGTTTTATGTAATACATTTATTTTTTCCCCTATACTGGTTTGCCATCGCCTTAATCTCTCATTATCCTATATATACATATATATTAATGGTAAATTAAATAATGGATAATGATAAATTACAATGGTGAATGCATGCGTATTAATAGAAAAATGAAAATATATACATGTATATTTATATTATAAACAAATTATAAACAAATAAAGTTAAACATGTGAAAATAAAAGGAAATAAAAAAATGTGCACACATACCTTTGAATTTTTGAAAAGAAAAATAAAAATGAAATATAGAAACAAAATAAACTAAAAAGAAAAATAAGAAAGTCAAAAGAGAAAAAAGGGGGGGGAAACCTAAGAAAAACAAGAATTAGGGTTTGAGTTTGAATAAAGGAAAAGAGGAGGGGGAAAGGAGGGGACTTTTTGCTGAGATTGGTATTGTTATGCTGGGAGAATAGAGACTGACTGATTTCTGGTAGGAGTTGGGAATCCTCAGCAGACTTGAGTGGTAGCTCTGCCTTGGAGGCGAGCTGAGGAGCTAGTTACTCTCTGATTGTGTGTGGCCCCTTTGTGGCTCAGGGGGCTGAGGGGGAATAAGAGTACCCCTAGCGTTTGGCTGGGAGGTACCGGTGAGTTCTTGGCGGTCGACAAGTAGGAGCGGGAGCAGCAGGAGCACAAGAGTCGTTGCGGCAAGCGAATAAGGCCAAGGTATGTTCCTAAACTGAGTAGAGTAGAATGCATAGTGATTTAATGCTGCGATTATGGTTATATTGTTGTGGAATGTTGTTTCCTCGACCTTCATACTCTGAAAGAAAAAGGGGGTTTTCCGAAGATCTTTGTTATGGGTTAAGGGTTCAGGTAAATTTGTTATGGGCGTTTACATATATATAATGGAATTTATGTTTAGTGGGTTTACTCCTTTTCTTTTACTGGGCGTTTTTTTTTCTTCTTTTTTTTCAATGGGTTCTCGATTTGTATAGTGGGCAAAATTCGTGCAGTGGGGTTCCGTATTTCTTTTTAGATGCAGTGGGCGATTCCCTTTTTCAGTGGGTTTTTGTTGTTTTTGTACCGTGGGCAATCTTTTACTATGGGGTTTCTTCTTGTTTCAGTGGGCGATTGTTTTTGTTCTGCGGATCTTCGTTTTTGTACGGGGGAGAATGTTTACAGTGGGGTTCGACCTTTTTCATACAATGGGCGATTTATCTTTCAGGGGTTTACGCTCTTGTACAGTGGGTGAATTGTTACGGTGGGCATTTGGTTTATGGGCGTTTTTCTTATCTAGCTGTGGGCGTTGAATCCTCTGTGCGCGTTTTACATTGACAGGGCGTTTGATTGTCTGTGGGTGGATTGGGTTCATGAGCGTTGCTTTCTCTGTCATGTTTGAACGAACGGAAGAGTCTAAAATTAACACTTTCCAACAGTAGTTGTAGAAATAATTATTTTTAATTACCTTATTCAATTCTGAATATACATTGCTTACCTTATATGGATTTCAGTTTACTGTCTTACTTATGTTCAATACGGTTCAGTAAATACGCTGTGGTTCGTTTCATTGGGATTAGAATTATGTGTTCAATCCTTGGGCCGCATTTTTTCAGAACCTGTGTACATCCAGATTGGGTCACTAATTACTGTAGTTGCTCTGATTTTTGGTCGTGACCACACACCAACCTCGGCCATTTAAATTTTCAAAAAGGGGAGAATATTAACCACACGCCCACTAGAGATTGAGCCGCGTGGAACTTTGAGCGACTGTCGTTGGAAAATGAACCGCCAAGTTAGTTTATCTCGAAATGTTTATCTCAACAGCGATATATATGTTTATCTACAGCGATATAATTACTGTAGTTGCTCTGATTTCTTTAAAAAATGTTTATCTCGAATTTATATATGTATAGACTCTTTTACAACCTAAAACAGCGAGCCCAAGAACCCTTATACAACGCTGGTCAAAGAATGATACAGTATTGCTAAAATCACAGATTCAAAGAATGACTCGTAATGTTGTATAAACTCTTTTATAATGTACGGGAGAGAGCCCAGAACCTTTAAACAACGCTACATATAACTGCAGGTTATGTAGTGGTCGATCCCAGCTCAACATAATTGACCTTAACTGAATTCCTTAAAATTTTTAAATAACGAAATTATATATTAGCTTATTGCCTTTACCATCTCAATGGTTCCATCCACTTTATTCTCCAGCAAATTAAATAAACCCTAGCTCAGCTTCCAAATAGCTGTCGGTGAATGCCCATACGTACCTGCTAGTAAAATCCTCGGCCTGGTATAAAACAAAACCCTAACGGACCCAGTAAAAAGAAAAGGAGCATTACATTTATTTATTTATGTTTTCCCCATGTTTTAGAAGAGATAATTGCTCTTAATTTGAATTAGATCAGCAGTCTGCTTCCTTTTCATAAGGGCAAGTTACCTTATGTTAGGCAAAAATTCATTATCATCATTACTTAATTAGTTAGTAATTAACAATAGCCAGCTTGCTTATCTAGTCAATGTTTAATTGTGGGTAATGAAAAGCAATGAATGCTAGCATATGATGTTGTGTTGTAGTGGATTGCTAACACATGCCTTGAAACGTTGATTAGTGTAATATTGAATTAATTCAGGGAGATTTAATTGTTAAGTTGATGATCCTTTAGGCATAAGTTGAAGGATTAATTAAATGACAGCATTACTATGATTATTAATTTATCATCATAAAGTGCCTTGTATCTAATAATAAACAATTATTATTGTTATGCTTATGGATTTAGAACCATAAGGATTGCTATGTTTATTAATTCTGAGTGATGTCACTATAATTTTTAATAGGAATTTTGTTAGCAAGTTTGCAAGGTCATCATATTGTAAGTATAGCATTAAATTTTTTATTATGAATTTAGTTGGCGAAACTGCAAAGTCTTGATAGTACGAATGTGATAAGGGCTAGCACTATGGTGTGTCATTATACTTTTATGATGAACTTAGTTAGAAAGTTTGCAAGTCCTTACAGTACCTTAAATAATGCTAGCCTGGATGCCACTGTCAATGTAGGCGATTGTCTTGATAATTTGTCGTTGAATCTTGTGAATGCAATATCCCCACTGATGGAAAAATGCTATAGCCTTGAGATCATAGGAAGGTAAGGACATTGATGATTGTTTACAATAGTGTTGTAGAATAAAAGTAATGGTAAGATTGCACATTTTAAGACGTTTCAATTTTCCACCTAAGGGGTGTAAGGACCTCAAACCAAGAGCAAAATCTTTAGGTGTTAGATTTAGAAATTATTCATGCGTGCTCATTTTTATGGTTGGGTCGATGACTTATCGATTAACGGCTTAACAAAGTAATGATCTATAGTTGTGGCCAGTTGAGTCGTAGGTTATGCTGAGTCGTAATTAATGGTTGGTTGACAGTGTCCTTGGACTTGGGTCTTCCATAGAGGTCTTGATTGTCCCTGATTGGTAGTACTTGGGGGTAGTGCATGGTGTGGTCTGCTTGTGTTGGGAGGGATATAGACTCCTCTTGTAGCTTAGTATTTACATCGCTGTGTAAATCCGGTGGAAGAAATCCAGTGTCGTATCAAGAGTCTCGGGTTGTTTAAAGGCACAGTTCCACTCTTGCGACACACTTTGATCCATATCAGTAGTCTCGGGCTGTTTAAAGGCACAGTTCCACTACTGCGACTCTACTGTTGGATTCCTTCATTCTGTGACAGTACTGTACCTAACCCCTGGTCTCTTTTTTTGCTTACAACTGCTAGTTGCACGCCTTATGTCCAGGGGCGTTTATTTCTTGTTGTCATTGTGATATGTCGGGACGTCTTGATTGTGTTCGTCTTACTTGCGTCTTGTTGGTTTGATTGGTGACGTAGAGTCGAGGGGGTTGTTTCTTCTACACACGCGCACACACTTTAAACAAACAAAACAAAAAAAAATTGCACATGTTGACAGAGTAGTTGTCCTTAACTAGGAGCGTTGTTACAGGGAAGCCCTACTTGACTGCTAAGTTGAAGAGCTTGTGTATGTGAGGGATAAGGATTGGCCCTCCAATTTTAAAAATTTCAGCTTGGTAGCCTTCAATGTCCTTAGCTTTCCCATTTGTGAGCTACTTAAACCCGAACTCTATGTCATCTAAAGAAAAAACTTCTTCCTTTGTAGGGACAATAGGAATGGTGTCCATGGCATTAGGGAACTCGTAAAGATTTTTAAGGTAGGAATTCCAGTCTATTAAGGGAATCCTATTATTTTCTTTAGTATTGTGTTTTAGAATTTGGCTCTAGAACTTCTTAGGATCCAACTTGTATAGTTGTGAAAGTTGCTCTTGCCTTTTATTGATATAGTATCTTTTTTTCCTTTCAATTAGGGCTTTGTACGTATTGATCTTATCGAGTTTTAAGGGCTCATTAGAAGCATCCTTGGTATCTTTCCTAGCAATTTTACATTCTTTATCATACCAAGGGTTGGTTGTTCTATTATTCTCATACTCATAATATGCCTAGGAGCCAATGCTTATGGTTATGTTGGTCCTACTACAAGAAAATTTGGAACTAGAGACTCTAGTACATCAATTATGTTGGGAAAATTATTGTTATTGCTATAGATTATGTCATATCTTCTTGGATACATAAGTTTACACCCTCCTTGGATCTCCATAATCATTCAATATTTCCATCTTCCCCTTTGTACATTTTTTGTTGCTTGTACTCTCAATGCTTTAATAACTCCTCTTCGCCTTGGCAGACCTGAGATATATATTTTAGTGACTTATTTCCCAACACTTCATTGACCTTCATGAAACTCCATTATTGCACTTAGTTAGGGGATGGGAATAATATGGAGTAGTTGGTCTGATTTTGATCCATTACCTGTTCCTTCTTTACCAATTCCCTCAATCTTGAGTCAATTACCTAACAGGAAAAATATATGTATCTACTTCCATTGGATCCATAACTACCTCTGCTTGCTCGTTGGGGGAGATTACTACGTCCTACTAAGTTAAGACAAAATAAGTCTTGCTTGGTGGAGAAAAACCTTGCATGTGAAAGAGAATATGACTTCTCTGGTCGAGTAGAAACTACCTTAGTTAACCCAGTATATAAAATATGCACCAACAAGTCATCCATAAGATGATGTGTTCTATTATAGAAGAGATGAATTATTGTGCCAAACCTCTTCAATACCTATAAGCTTTTCATTGGTTTAGTACATAAATAACTTACACTCTAAACACACATTATCACTTCTATATCACTTTTGTATATGTGTTGATAACCGACATCATGATCGATATACATTCCATTAGTATAATCGACACCTAGATCATTGCATGTATGAGCATGCTTATAGTTGGTGGACGTGTTGGTAACCAACACCACTATCAGTATATATTCAGGGTGTGATGGGATGGTAACCGTAGTGGGTGCCACACATTTGATCCATTTGTAACACTAAAAAAATTTAAAAAAATTAAAATTGTGCTCCATGCTGAAGGTTTAAAATATCAATAAAAATGAAATTGTGTTCCATGCTAAAGGTTCAAAATATTAATATTTACAGAAAAAAGGAAATATGTTCACTAAGGAACATGATTTCGAAGCAAAATCTATTTTTTAAATATTTGGCAGTGATTTTTTTTCTTTTCTTTTTTCCATGTTTGTGATAATTGGAGGGTAAGTATCATCCCCAGATACATTTGTTTGATTTTTTCCAAGTACAAAAAAATTAAGCTAGATTTTTTGAGTGATAGGTTTAGATCTAACAATATGTTGACCACTTTATTATAATTCCATTTATAACCAAGCATACTTCGCATTACCATGGTATTGCAATGTTACATTATCAAAGGCATCCATCCTGTATAATTCCATTTAGAACTAAACATACTTGTCTTACATTATCAAACGCATTTATCCCATGTGAGAGTACTATATAATGAGTGTAGAGTCGACATTTACTGCATGTTGAATTCTAATGCAAATTAATGTGATATTGATGTTAATATTGATTTTTAGGGTAGTTTCAAATTTGGGTGTGTCTATTTCTTATCGCTTTATGTTGTGATCAATGAGAATCACATTGCTTTATAAAAAATTCTTAGAATTATAATTTTCTTTACTTATTAACACATCCCGCAACATTTAATATATTATATTTGATCATGTGTAATATGCAACTTGGGATTGGGATTGGTTGTAGTGTTTTTTTTTTTACAGGAACGTTTAGAGGTTTTATATTAAGGGTGGCGAAGCCACATATCGGTTACAATTGGCAGGGCTTTACAGAGCTGCTGCCTACATAAACTGAAATACACTGCTAAACTGCCAGAATAACATAATCCCCAAACTCATTCAGAAGCCTGAAACTAAGCTTATTTAAAGCCCTGGCTTCTATACAAAATGCCAGGTTGCTTGAAAACCAGAAGGCCCTACAAACTGGGATATTACAAATCAAGAAGTTATCTATTTCCCAGAGTCTTCCCCCCATTCCAAGTTTAACTTGGACAGCTTACTCTCCAGCTCACCAATTCTGTCTTCAAATTTGTCCTGAGGGGATTTCAGCTATTGATGCAGCTTGTCTAATTCCTCTGAGAAGCCGATTTTGACTGAGGTTAAATCCTGCTCCAGCTGTTCCATCCTCCTCCCTGCTTCTGTATCAAGGTTCTCCAGAAAGTCGAGCTAAAACTGGAGCAACTGCTTCAGTTTCTCCAACGTGTCATCTAGCTGCTTCAGGTGTTCCTCTACTGAGAGAGTTCTACTGGAGCTCGCGGCCATTTCCTCTTCTCTTGCTCTTGTTCCTTTAACAAAATTTCTACTGCTCTTCTCATGTTTTAGCACAGACTGCTCCTGGGCTGAAGTCGTGAGTGGATTTAAGTAGGGATCTCCTCCTGTAATCATTCTATCAGCTATGCTATCCCCGAGAGGTATGGGCTCAAGGTCGCATCCTTCCCTTTGCATGTGGGCTTGTCTCTTGGTCTCCCTCTGCCCGATTCCCTCAATCGCGCGTACAGTCCTTGAGTTCTGGCTCTGTCTTGTCTTGTCCCATCCTTGTGCCCAGTCTTGGAACCTTGCTGAGCCTGGGATCCAGTCATGGGAGTGCCACCATCGATTGATGATCATTGATCATTGTTTTCCCTTGAGCCAACTCAACACCTCGATTTGCATCTTCATCTGCTACTTGATTTAATTCTCTTAACACATGAAAAACTTGGAACGAGTCAAGTCCCCTTGGGAGCAAGTGGATTCTAGCCAACAAGTTATTAAGTTTGGCATCTTGGGTTTCTTTTGAGAGAGTCGGGGCTCGAATTAGCAGACGAGAGTCCCCGATGATGACTAAGTCCTGAATTCCATTACTCTGAGAGTGGCACAAACCTTGCCAGAGTGCTATTGCTTCTACCAGGTTGTTGGAGGCAATACACAGCCCAAACGCATATCGCACCATAATCTCTGCATTTGGATTTTCTATGATACCTCCTCCACCTGCTTGGCCTGGGTTGCCCTTTGAGGCACCGTCAAAGGAGAGGATGTAACAGTCCCTTTCTCTTTTCCAATTGTCGAAGTCACCTTTTTCTTTCCTGGTTTCCCAATGTTCCGGGGAAATGATGGAGGCTTTGTCCCCAGTTTCCTTTCGGATTTGGAATTGATCACTCCAAAGCTTCTCTTGCTCTTCCATCCTCCTGCTATGAGGTGGGAGTCTTTGGATGCTAGCCCATTCGCTAAGGAGCGACCTGATCTTTCTGCTCACTAAGGGGGCCCTCCTTTCCTTTTCTCAAAAAATTCTGCTATTTCTCTCCAACCATATCCCCCAGAGGATGAATCTTGGGAGTGCTTGCCAGAGCCTTGAGGCAGTGCTTTGCTTCTTTTGATGGAATGGGAACAGATTGGGCCAGTCAAGGAGAAGGGAAGCGATATCTTGAGGGAGGAGGAGGTCTGTTTGCAAACCTACAGCCAGCTTCCAAACTTCTGTTGAAAAGTTACAAAGGAGTAGAAGGTGAAGTGAAGTTTCTTCAGCTTGGTGACAGAAGGGGCACCTGAAGGGACCAGCCCAGCCTTTCTTTTGGAGGTTTTCTCCCGTCTGTATGCTGCTATGGCTTAGATTCCAGAGAAATAGGTCAATCTTGGGTATGGTTTTTAAGCTCCAGATGGATTTCCATAATGTTGGGTTGGGTGGGACGTGTGGGAGATTTAGAAAGGTAGAATATCCCAACGCAGTTGAATAAGGCTTAGCATTCCGTCCCCAACCTCTCTTGTCTCTCCCTCTTTTCTTTAGTGGGGCTTTCCCCTGTAGGCTGAGCTTTAGGGAACCCCAGTCAGGATCTAAGTCCAAAGGCATGTTTCTCACTTCCCAGCCTTGCCACTGCTTGTGCCTTCCTGTCCCCCAGGCAGAAATGTCAAAAAGCATCCTCAGGTTTTTCCCATCCATCCATGTTTTCAGACGTTGGAGATTTTGATTCAATTCCAGGGGTGGGTCCCCGAGTATGGAGTCTTCCCAAATTTTGATTTGTTTCCCATTTCCAAGCACCCAAGTTAGGTGGGAGGTGAATTCATCAATGACTTTCCGACAGAGAGTGAAAATTGGAGACCCCATGTGTTCACTTGAGGGGTGTTCCACGCATCTTCTCCTTGGACCTCTGAAATATTTTTTCCACAAGGCTTCCTTGCACCACGTTGTTTTGCCACTGACTATGTGCCATAACAATTTTTCTCCAAGAGCGAGGTTCTGCACTTTAGCATTTTTGAGGTTTAGTCCTCCCTCCATAAGGGGTTTCGAAACCTTGTCCCAGCTTATGAGATGGGGTCGCTTGTTTTTCTGCTTGCCCCCTTCCCATAAAAATTGTCTTTGCAAGGTTTCCAATAGTTTGATTATGGTGCCAGGGGCTAGTAGAAGAGAATTTTGGTAAATGGGCACACTTGCTAGGACAGATTTGATGAGCACTATTCTTCCTGCTAAGCTTAGCCAGTTTGCACCCCAAGAGGAGATTATGTTCTTTAGTTTGTCAAGGAGGTGGCTCCAGTTGGAAGTCCTTGGATTTGTCTTGGAGATAGGGATGCCCAGGTAGGTGAAAGTTTCCCAAGTTGTATGCCCATCCATGCCCAAGATTCTAGAAATTTCCCTCATCTCGCTTGGTGTAATATTCCAACTGTAGATTTTGCTTTTTGATTGGCTTATGTCACTTCCTGACACTATAGCATAGGCATCCAGCTCCTCTTTGAATATTTTTGCTACTAGGCAGCTTGCCCCTCCCAGGAGCAATGTATCGTCAGCAAATTGCGCGTGGTTGATTTCTTTCACACCTTGGGCTATCTGTAAACCTTTAATCTTGTTGTTGGTTCTGGCATTCTCTAATTGGTAGCTAAGGACTGAGGCTTGGATTGCGTAGAGCAAGGGTGATAGAGGACAGCCCTGACGTAACCCTCTGGATGCCTTGAAAAAACTAGTCACTCTCCCATTTACCATGGGGTCTATCCATGGCGAATCTATACAAGCTCTTATCCAATTCACAAAGGATTCATCAAATCCAAACTTCTTCATTACTTCAAAAAGGAAATTATGATTAACTCTGTCAAAAGCATTTGCCAAATCGAGTTTGATAATCATACCTTTGTCCTTCCTGCAGAGGCTTGAATGAAGAGATTCTTGGACTAGGATTATATTGTCTGCAATTTGCATTCCTTTGATGAATCCTCCTTGGTTCTCTGGCACTATGGAAGGGAGGATGTTCTTCAGCCTGTTTGCAATTACCTTGGTGAGAGTTTTGTAGCTCGTGTTGCATAAGGATATTGGTCTGATTCGACTGAAGTTGAGCGCTCCTTTCTCCTTGGGGATGAGTGCCAGGAAGGCTGAGTTGGTGCCTCCTCCCAGCTTGCTGCTTGCCTGTGACTTCTTTATCATTTTAGTGAGGTCAGATTTGATGATATCCCAGCAATGCTGGTAAAATCTTGTTGTAAAGCCATCCGGTCCCGGGGCTTTGTCTGGATGCATTTGATCAAGTGACTCTTTAATTTCTTGCTGCGTGACTTCCTCCAAAAGTTTGTGATTGACGTCATCTTTTATAAGCGTTGGAACAACTGAGAGAGGGTACGTTTGAGGGGTTAAGCTTACCCTTTCATTTTCTGTATAGAGAATTTTGAAGGTCTCGAAGGCTGCCTTTCTGATGTCCTCCGGTTCAGAAATTGTAGTATTTTGGATTTGGATTTCTGTCACAGCCTTGAAGAGCTTCCTTGCTTCCGCTTTCTTATGAAAATAACTTGTATTTTTTTCCCCTTCTTTTAGCCAGAGGCTTCGAGACTTCTGCCTCTAGTAGCTTTCCTCATATCTACAAGATTTGTGCTACTGGTTTTGTAGTTGTTCTTCCCTGAGAATGTCCTGATGTGTGATCTCCTTGTTTTCCAAAGCGAGCTGATGATTTTCAAGCTGCCTTTGAGCTTCTTGGCGCAGGGTTATAGGGTCAATTTATTTTTTTGCCCAGCATTTTAGCTCAGCCTTGAGGTGCCTCAGCTTTTCTTCCCAGACATAAAACGCAGATCCTTTAATTTTGCTGGTCCAAACCTTGGAGACTTTGCTTCGGAAGTCCTTGTCCTGTATCCAAGCGGGGTTAAATATGAAAGGAATGGGCCCTTGGCTTTGCTCTTTTTTAATCTCCAGGCCGATTGGCTTATGATCAGAGGTACTATTAGGAAGGATTTCTGAGGAGGGTGAGAGTCCTAAAGTCAGGAATGAACTCTGTACTAGAAATCTGTCTAGGCGAGCAGCTATGTGGCCTGGGCCTACCCTTTTATTGGTCCAGGTGTTGTTAGTCAACTGAGAGGGGGGGGGGTGAATCAGTTGTTACCATGCTTAAACAATTATGTTTCTTTTAATCTTTTTGTTGAGACACTAAATGATGATCATAATAATGCAGGGGAATAAACAATGACATATTCAGCATCAGTCACACATAAGAGAAACACAGAGACAGATATTTCTTGAGGAAACCCATACAGGGTAAAAACCTCTTTTTCTTTATATGATAAGTAATAGTTACATTCTTTACATTATCATACATATGAGCACCAACTCATAATGAGGCTACAACCTCTGTTTT
>ML810012.1:233413-248243 GCA_009831015.1 Picea engelmannii | reverse complement strand
CCCTTGGAGAAGCAGTTGATCTGAAAATGATCTTTTAAATCACCGTGGTTGAGTTATTTAGCATGTGTTGATTAACCATTTAAGGAGCTTAAAGAAAGTGGAAGAAGATATGAGAATATATCACAACCATGAACACATATACAGAACTAAAATGAAGCAATAAGAACAACAAACCATAACAAGAGAAGTGATAATGGAGTTCGACAATCTCGCATACGTCTCCGAGTCTTTGTCTCAGTGGGGGAGGCTTCTTTATTTCTGTTCAAAGCTCAATAAGTACATCACAACAGGGCCAAAAGGATACAATACTGATCTGGTCTTTTTCTCCTAGATCTCTAGAACCCAACAGAAGAAATGACACTCAAATCGGATGACCGGAGCTCCCAGAAATGGCCCGCAAAGATGCACTCCTCAACAGCTTCCCTGCATAAAAATGGCTTTGTCTTGGCTTTCCTTCAGCATAACTATGCTTTGAATCTCCTCCATTTCCTTATGAAGTCTTGGTTTATATAGATCTAGGGTTGGTTATCATTCCTCAACTTCCTCCCAAGATCTGGCCTCAAAAAGAGCCCAATATCCTCCAAAATTTGGCAAAACTATCTAATTACACGCCAAAATCCAAATAAAATCCACAAACCATAGGGTAAAAACCCACTTTGGCTTTAATATGGGCATAATCCCCTTATACCCAACGCACACCCCCTTTAATTCAGTCATATGGTTACAAGTGGCCAAGTGCCAGGCCAAAGGGCTTTGCGCTGACCCCTTAGCTCCGCATCAAAGGTCACATGGCATCCACCACAGAACCATGTCCCCATTCGGCGCACTAGCATATGGTTCTAGCTCCTAAGTTTTATGGTGGTTGGTGCTACGATTATGACCCATTTATTGGTGCCCTTTTTGTTTGATAGTACGTGGTCACATTAACCAATGAACCGTGGGCTCGGGCTTAGCCCCAGCCCCAACCCCTTTCCGTCCTCCTTACCAAACACATATGCTTTATTTATTATATGGTGAGTATGGTATAACAAGAAACAACGTGGCACATTGGCATTTGATCATTTCTCAAGCGTTTTCTCTGCCAATAAGCCATGGGGTCGAACCCCATGAGCTTCAATACAATTTTGTCCATTCAACTAGTGATGGGGTGCCACGTGGCAACCCAAGTTTGGGCTACGTGGTACCCTTTCATTGGTCCTCAATGATGCCAATCGTCAACACTGTATTGCTCCCTGTCACCACTGCCTCACCCTCCTGCCTGTGCTTCCACATGTCACTTTGCTGATGTCGGCATGATGAAGTCAGAAGGATGTCATGTTGACGTCATCATTGACTTTTTCTAGTTGACCTGTTGAATTTTTAGTTCTTTGGGGAAACGATCAGCGTGTGATAAATTTTGCATACAACGCCCATTTGAGAAAGTAAATATATGGTCGAAATCAGCGCGACAAGTTGGTCACAATGAAATTGGTTTCACCCAATTCCGAGAACTTTAATTTTTTAGCCTTTTCTAGACCTGGGAAGTCTCCTGGATCCAATTCTGGATCACACCTCCCCACTAAAGGAGATTTTGGTCCCCAAAAGGTTACTGACCAACCAATAATATTGATATAGGCCACCCATATCATCCTCTGTCTCTGAACTTTGTCGTGTGCACTTGTCTCATCGGGATCAACTGTAACACAATCATGACAACTCACGGTATATTGTTAGCCAGTTGAACCCTGTCACATTTTACTGAAGTCACTATCATCCATGTAGATAACATTACTAATGATAGTATAAAAGACATGACTACAAATGAGCTTATATACTTGTAATATCTGCATGACGAGAGCTTATCTTGAAGCAAACTGTGACTGATTTTCCATTCAACAATCACTCCTTGTTCTTGCTTAAGATCGATTACTTCATTTGAAAAAATTATTGGTTTGTTGCTTGCTTGAACTGCCATCTTTGGTTGTATTTGCTGAAGAAGAAATATGAAGCCTTTGAATTTTTCAAGAGGTTTAAGTCTATGGTTGAGAATGAGAGTGGTCGAACCATTAAGATCCCGAGGTCTGACAGAGGAGGTGAGATAAACTGAATGAATTCATTGAATTTTGTGTTTTCCATGGAATTAAAAGGCAGTTTACTGCTCGATATACTCCACAACAGAATGGAGTGGCTGAAAGGAAGAATCAGACCATCTTGAATATGGCTCGAAGCATGTTGAAAGAGAAGCATCTTTTAAATGAATATTGGGGAGATGCGGTTGTTTGCTCTATCTATATCTTGAATAGAAGTCCGACCAAGACCGTGAGGAATCGCGTTCCTCAAAAAGCCTGGGACAGTAAGCCTTGTAATGTTTCTTATTTCAGAATTCTTGGATGTGTAGCATATGCACATGTAACTGAAGAAATGAGGAGGAAGTTTGATGACATAAGCGAGTGATGTATCTTTGTTGGATACAGTGAAGAGTCTAGGGAATATAGACTCTACAATCCCATCACCAAGAAGTATGTAATCAATAGAGATGTTCAATTTAAAGAAGAGGAAGACTGGGATGGAAGTATTGTTAAATGTGTTTCAGAGAGAGTTGTGTTACCTCGTGAAGATGATGATGGAGCTGAGCAGGCTGAAGGTGGTTGACAGTTGGTTCCACATGCACATACACCTGCAGCGAGAAGTCCTACAAGGGAAGCGCAAGATATCATTCCATCTCAATTTAGAATGCCAAGAACTCATGAGCGTGGTGAGCCATCTAGACATAGTGGACATCAAACAGATTCACAAGTAAGTAGTGAATCGAATCCTACTTTAGCTTCATTGAAAAACAGATTTAAAGGTCAGAAGACTAGAAGAATAAGAGATTTATATGGTCAGAATGAAGAAGTAGATCAGGTTTCAAATTTACCATTAATGGTATGTCATCCTGTAAGTTTTGATGAAGCTGCGAAAGAGGATGTCTGGATAAAAGAAATGGATGAGGAGATTGATTCCATTGAAAGAAATAACACTTGGGATCTTGTCGATTTAGCTGAATGTAAGAACATTATTGGTGTTAAGTGGGTTTATAAGACTAAGTTGAATGCAGAAGGTGAAGTTGAAAAGTACAAGGCAAGACTTGTAGCTCAGGGGTTTAGTCAGCAACCCGGTATTGATTACAATGAAACCTTTTCTCCTATAGAAATAATTGACACAGTGAGGATGGTCTTAGCTATTGCAACTCAGAATAAATGGATCATGCTTCAGATGGTCGTTAAGTCTACATTCTTGAATGGATGTTTGGAAGAAGAGTTTTATGTAAGACAACCTCCGGGTTTTGAGATTGATAAGCACAGAGATAAAGTTTATAAGTTAAGGAAAGATTTATATGGATTGAAGCAGGCATCTAGAGTTTGGTATAGCAGGATTGATGAGTACCTGATTAGTGTTGGATTCAGCATAAGTCCAAGTGAGCCAACTTTGTATACAAAGGTAAACCAGGAAGGTATAATTTTGATTGTCTGTCTGTATGTTGATGACTTGATTTTTACTGGAGATCTATCTATCTATAGATGATTTTAAAAATGCCATGAAAACAAAATTTGAGATGACTGATTTAGGATTGATGAAATATTTCCTTGGAATTGAAGTAGATCAATCTGATGATGGCATTTTCATTTGTCAAACTAAATATGCAAATGAAGTATTGAAAAGGTTTAGAATTTTGAATTGTAAACCAGCTGCAACCCACTCAAGCATAATCGATGTTGAATAGAAAGATGCAAAAATGCGCTTAGACTACATATCTCTATTTCAATGTAAAAACAAACATAGAAATCATTGTAAATCTACTTTGATGATTTCATGTTATCACTCAAACGATGGATTACTATTCATGCTCATTCTTCCATCCATCAATTCCAAATGCAACCCCTTTCAGTGAGGCAATTTCTACTCTCAAGTTCTCCTGTTTGTGCACAACAATTGAGTGTGGGGTTTGAAGACGGATTTGAAATTTAACCAACAACAATTGAAGTTATCAATGAACAATCTATAAGATAGTCTACGTGGTTGAATTGGTTTTTATACATAGTCTTCCACCGACACCGATATATGGACTCTATTTATTATAATTAAAGAAATTAAGCCTCAACATCCTTTTTAATTGAAAGTATGCATATCAGGGCTGTAAATATCCACATGTTCGCTGTAACATTTAAATTTAAATGACAAATACCTGAAGTTAATAATATTTTTTCTTCACTAAAGCTAATTAATACTATAGCTATGGCCGTTGGACAATTAATACCGACATTTGACAATTAATATGAGCGATTGGCTATGACTTGTCAATTAATACCGATATTTCACAATTAATACTAGCGATTGGCTGTCTTTATCCTGCTGATCCAGGAACCAACAATATGTTTGGGTCCCTTGTTACACTGGCGAATATAGAAAAAATTTCGTGATTGAACACGCTGGGAATATCTATGTACTGTGTGGACTTCGCTCCCGGGGGCGTGAAGCCCCCTCATATCCATCCTCGTGTGACAGAGATCGCTTTTGTGGTGGAGGGCACCATTCTGACTGGTTTCATCACAACCAACAATACTTTGTTCTCTTAGAAGTTAGAGAAAGGAGATGTGTTTGTTTTTCCGAGGGGTTTGGTGCATTTTCAGCAGAACATCGGGCGTTCCTCCGCTATGACAATCACCGCTTTTAATAGCGAGCTACTAGGAGCCCAAGTGATTCCATTCTCCTTGTTTGGGTCGACTCCTCCTGTTCCATAGGACGTGCTAGCCAAGGCGTTTCAGATCAACGAGAAGGCAGTCAAGAAAATCAATTCTAAATTCGCTCCCAACTAATGTTTTTCAATGTCCACTGCTTCGCCTGGCTTATTGAAATCGACTCTAGTTTTTTCAATGTCCACTGCAAGGAGGAATAAGGCTGCATGGTCATCTCTTGGTCTTGGTCTCTCTCTAGAGCTATCAAGTGATATTCATGTTATTCTCTTGGTGATATTCTTGGTGATGTACTAGCTAAGTATGGCACAAGTTTGAGAGAGTCGTGTAGTTGCCACTGCTACAATTGTGCATGGTACTTGTTATGTGGATACGAAGACTCTCTCTTGTGTGCTACCCTTGGAGAAGTAGTTGATCTGAAAATGATCTTTTAAATCACCGTGGTTGAGTTATTAAGAATGTGTTGATTAACCATTTAAGGAGCTTAAAGAAAGTGGAAGAAGATATGAGAATATATCTCAACTGTGAACACATATACAGAACTGAAATGAAGCATTAATAATAACAAACCATAGCAAGAGAAGTGATAATGGAGTTCGGCAATCTCACCTACGTCTCCGGGTCTTTGTCTTAGTAGGGGAGGATTATTTATTTCTGTTCAAAGCTCAATAAGTACATCACAACAGTGCCAAAATGATACAAGACTGATCTCGTCTTGTTATCCCAGATCTCTAGAACCCAACAGAATAAACGACACTCAAATCGGATGATCGGAGCTCCTAGAAATGGCCCACAAAGATGCACTTCTCAACAGCTTCCCTGCGTAAAAATGGCTTTATCCATGGCTTTCCTTCAGCATAAATCTTCTTTGAATCTCCTCCATTGCCTCAAGAAGGCCTGGTTTATATATATTTGGGGTTGGTTATGATTCTCCAACTTCCTCCCAAGATATGGCCTCAAAAAGAGCCCAATATCCCCCATAAATGGGCAAAACTGTCTAATTACAGCCAAAATCCAAATAAAATCCACAAACCATAGGGTAAAAACCCACTTTGTCTTTAATATTGGCATAATCCCCTTATACCCAGTGCACGCCCCCTTACAAGTGGCTAAGTGCCAGCCCAAAGGGCTGTGCACTGACCCCTTAGCTCTGCATCAAAGGTCACATGGCATCCACCACAGAACCATGTCTCCATTTGGCGCGCTAGCATATGGTTCTAGCTCCCAAGTTTTATGGTGGTCGGTGCTACGTTTACGCCCCATTTATTGGCGCCCTTTTTGTTTGATTGTACGTAATGAGCCATGGGCCGGGGCTTAGCCTGATCCCCAACCCCTTTCCTCCCTCATTACCAAACACATACACTTTATTTATTATATGGTGAGTTTGGTATAACAAAAAACAACGTGGCACGTTGGCATTTGATCATTTCTCAAGCGTTTTCTCTGCCAATAATCCATGGGGTCAAACCCCATGATCTTCAATACAATTTTGTCCATTCAACTAGTGATGGGGTGCCACATGGCAGCCCATGTTTGGGCCACGTGGCACCCTTTCATTGGTCCTCAATGATGCCACTCGTCAACGTTGTATTGCTCCCTGTCACCACCGAGTCACCCTGTTGCCTGTGCTTCCACATGTCACTTTGTTAATGTTAGCATGATGAAGTCAGCAGGACGTCATGTTGACATCATCATTGACTTTTTCTAGTTGACCTGTTGAATTTTTAGTTGTTTGGAGAAACGATCGCTGTGTAATAACTTTCACATACAACACCCATTTGAGAAAGTAAATATATGGTCGAAATCAGCGCAACAAGACGGTCACAATGAAATTGGTTTCATCCAATATCGAGAACTTTCATTTTTGAGCCTTTTCTAGACCTGGGAAGTCTCCTGGATTCGATTCTAGATCACACCTCTCCACTAAAGGATCTTTTGGTCCCCAAAATGTTACTGACCAACCAATAAGCTTGAGATAGGCCAACCTAATTGTTTTCTTTCTCTGAACTCTGTCATGTGCACTTGTCTCATCAAGATCAACTATAATAGAATCATGACAACTGACAACATATTGTTAGCCATTTGAACCCTGTCACATTTTACTAAATCCACTATCATCCATGTAGATAACATTACTAATGATAGTATACCAAATGTGACTTTAAATGAGCTGATATACTTGTAATATTTGCACGACAAGAGCTTATCTTGAAGCAAACTGTGATTGATTTTCCATTCAACAATCATTCCCTGTTCTTGCTTAAGATCAATTAATTCATTTGAAAAAATTATTGGTTTGCTGCTTGCTTGAATTGCCTTCTTTAGTTGTTCCATTGTTTGAAGATTTTTATTTGCCTTTACATGATGAGCATGAACCACATAATCTTGACCTGCTTTGGTTAATTGATATTGATTCTTTGTCCTGTAGAAGATTGTCTTTCGATCATATAAATATGGACTACCTAAAACCATTCCACATTCACTTAATGGCACCACATTACATGTTACCTCATCTACATACTTAGAGTAAATTGCAAATTTGATTGTGCACTGCTTTGTTATGTGCATTTGGTGATGATTGCTTATCCATTTAAGTGTGTATGGCGTATGATGTACTTGTGTTTTTAACCCCAATTTCTTAACCAATTATTTTGATATTAGATTAGATTGAGATCCACTATCGATTAATGTGTCTATCTTAGTGTGTCGCATGATTACCCTTATATGAAACAAGTTACTTCTACAATCAATGCCTTCACCAATTTTACTTGTCATACCAACCAATGAGACCTTTGATTCATCACCTGAATTCAATCCCAAGTCTGTGGGTCTTGTTGTCGTTGCAACTGTTTGCTTCCCTTTCCTTTCCTGGAACCACTTTGGCCTCTTCTCGGGATGCAACTGCCAACAACGCTCCTCATTATGCCCCTCTTTCTTGCAATGCTTGCAAGAGGGCCTCTCTTCCTTTCTCATCACTGCATTTTCCTTTTTTCCATGCCATTTCCTCTTGTCCTCTTTCCTTGAAGACGATTCCCCTGATACACCTGCTTTCCCTGCTTCAATATACACTGCTTCAACAGAAACCTCATGAAGGTTAGCGGGTCCAAACATGAATACAATGTTTCTAATATGTGTAGGTAAACCTACTATATACTTCATAAGGGTTTCTTGTGTATGTAAATGGATATCTAACATCAATGCCACTTTTCGAAATCCATCTGTATACTCTTGCATTGTTTGTCTTTTTCTTAGTTTTAAAGATTTCCATTCAATTAATTATTTTTATTTATAACCCAAAGAATAGAATTGTTTCCTAAGTGCATAAATGAAACTTTTCCATGATGGAAATACATTACCCACTTGTTTTGTTCCATTTTGCAACTTACTTTTCCACCAGATGAGTGTTGTGCCTGCAAGTCTCAATGATGCCAACTTGATTTGTGTGGTCTCATCCTTGATCTGTTGCACACTGCAATAGACCTCCATCTGTCTGACCCAATTGTCATGTTTCTCTACATTAACTTCACCATCATATATGGGTAGCTCAAATTTAAGATCAAGTTTTAACAATGGCATTTCATTCTTATGTTTATGAACATGTTTCTTTGCATTGGATTTAGAACTTGAACTTGAAGAAGAAGGGGAAGAAGGAGGTGATAATGGAGGTGAAGGAGGAATCTGAGGAGGATCCTCTCCTTCTTCACTTTTTCTCTTTGAAGATTCACCCAGATTTGGTCTTTTTTGTTCTAAGTAATCCTTGTACAAAAATTTCATCATCTCCGACATAGCAAAGAAAGTTTTTCAAAACTCTTTCTCATCAATAGAAAGTCCTTCTTCCGTTGCCATATTCTCACTGTGAGAAGCTCTCTTTCTCAATCCAATTAATAGATTCTCTTCAACAATCTCGCATTCACTAGGCTGTAGCTTTTCCCTGGTTAACATGCACAACTCATTTCCAAATGTCAACTAGCTCTGATACCACTTGATCCGAAAAGATCTTTTAAATGACTGTGGTTGAGTTATTAAGAATGTGTTGATTAACCATTTAAGGAGATTAAAGAAAGAGGAAGAAGATATGAGAATATATCACAACCATGAACACATATAAAGAACTGAAATGAAGCAATAAGAACAACAAACCATAACAAGAGAAGTGATAACATAGTTCAACAATCTCGCCTACATTTCCGGGCCTTTGTCTCAGTGGGGGAGGCTTCTTTATTTATGTTCAAAGCTCAATAAGTACATCACAGTAGTGAAAAAAAGATACAAGCCTGATCTGGTCTTATTCTCCCATATCTCTATAACCCAACAAAAGAAATGACACTCAAATCGGATGACCGGAGCTCCCAGAAATGGCCCGCAAATATGCACTCCTCAACAACTTCCTTGCATAAAAATGGCTTTGGCTTGGCTTTTCTTCAACATAAATCTGCTCCGAATCTCCTCCATGGTCTCAAGAAGGCTTGGTTTATATAGATCTGGGGTTGGTTATCATTCCCCAACTTCCTCCCAATATCTGGTCTCAAAAAGAGCCCAATATCCCCCCAAAATGGGCAGAATTCTCTAATAAAAGGCCAAAAATCAAATAAAATCCACAAACCATAGGGTAAAAACCCACTTTGGCTTTAATATGGGCATAAGACCCTTATACCCAGCGTGCGCCCCCTTTAATTCAATCATATGGTTACAAGTGGCCAAGCGCCAACCCAAAGGGTTGTGCACTGGACCCTTAGCTCCGCATCAAAGGTCACATGACATCCACCATAGAACCATGTCCCCACTCGACATGCTAGCATATGGTTGCAACTCCCAAGTTTTATGGCAGTCGGTGCTATGGTTACGCCCCATTTATTGGCACCCTTTTTGTTTGGTAGTACGTGGCCCCGCGCTGGTGGTTAGGTATATGGTGCCCACACCCCTGTTGCATCGTAGTCACATTGACCAATGAACCATTGGTTGGGGCTTAGCCCCAACCCCTTTCCGCCCTCCTTACCAAACACATACACTTTATTATTATATGGTGAGTTTGGTATAACAAGAAATAACGTGGCACATTGGCATTTGATCATTTCTGAAGCGTTTTCTCTGCCAATAGGTCATGGGGTCGAACCCATGAGCTCCAATACAATTTTTTCCATTCAACTAGTGATCGGGTGCCACATGGAAGCCCATGTCTGGGCCACGTGGCACCCTTTCATTGGTCCTTAATGATGCCACTTGTCAGCGTTGTATTGGTCCCTGCCACTGCCTAGTCACCCTGCTACCTGTGCTTCCACATGTCACTTTGCTAATGTCAGCATGATGACGTCAGCAGGACATCATGTTGACATCATCATTGACTTTTCTAGTTGACCTGTTGAATTTTTTGCTGTTTGGGGAAACGATCAGCGTGAGATAACATTCGCATAAAACTCCCATTTGAGAAAGTAAATATATGGTTAGAATCAGTGTGACGAGCCGGTTGCAATGGAATTGGTTTCATCTAATTCCTAGAAATTTTATTTTTGAGCCTTTTCTAGACCTGGGAAGTCTCCTGGATCCGATTCTGGATCAACAATGCTCTACTTGTCTTGAGTTGTTGCTGCAGTTAGAAGCTATGGTTTATCTGTTGGTTCTAGTATGGCTTTCTAGAATAATTTTGTCAAAGGTGAAAGGTGCTTGGGGGTGGCTGAGTGCTTAAGGTTGGGTGGAAATATTGTGATATTGTCTATGGTAAAAGATCACATCAAGTATTTTAACACTTCTGAAGGTGATAAGTGTCGATTTTAAGGCATGCAATATATATCGTTGGACTTGGTGTATTTCGGGGGGTGGGTGGGTGGAGGGGGGATTCATTTGAGGATAATTCATTCAGAGAATTATTCATGTTTCAGGCTCTCATGAGCAGAAGGGGGTCGAATGGTATGGAAAATATGATTATTACCTTATCTGCAAAGAGAAGCTTGTAAGGGGTTTTTGAATTGTAATCAGAGTCTTTCTATCGAACAGGAAAGTTGTCAAGACCGAGAGCAGTCTCTATGGGTGAGACATTTTTTGTTGAAGAAGAGGGCTTTCAATCCTATGAGCATACTCTCCAGGTGAGAGTTTTTAGGGAATTGTTCCATGTTTCATTGGGCATTATATGCAGGCCTCATATATTTCCTATCTAGCCTATTGTTGGTAAACCTGGAAGAGAAGTGGGGAAGTCGAAGGAATGTTGAGCAGAGAAGGGGAACACTTCCTTGGGTCTGACAGATGCGTGGGGAATGACAGACTGTAGGTTGGTTGCAACAACAAACACCTTGGAATGAGCAATTCTATTGAGTATCAGACCTTATCTTGTCACTAGAAACCCTTTTTCCCTCGTGGAGTTAAGCCCCAACTAGGGGATGACCCGTTGCTGAAATCTTATGAGAAACAAAGTCTATGGGTGGGAGGAATGTCTGAGTTATTCACGTAGTTGGTGACTTCCATAAAGGAGAACTGATGTTTATGTACTTGTCTCGTTTAATGTGTGCTTATTTATCTATGTTTGATATGGTTTAATTCTTGTATGTTGTCGCATATAAGTAATTGTTCTTATTTTGTTTAATGTTACTTCATGCGCATGTAAGTATGGTTCTTATAACATGTATTTGTTGACGTGCATGAGTATGATTAATATTGATAGTTTCTTGTAAGTTAACCTTATGATTTTGGTATGAGCCTCCAGGGAATGTTGAAAGGTCGTGCGCACAGAGAATACTCTGTGTGCACTAGAGACTGGGTTTGCTTGTGTGCACTGGGAAGCAGTTTGCATGTACAACGAGATTAGATTTGGCATGTGACGCTAGGATGGTTGCACGCACAATAGTGTTGTGTGATCAGTACTCTAGTGCACATCTGTTTGAGTTACTTCCGCTGCTTAAATTTGTATAGTTGGTGTGGTGTGACTCTGCTTGAGGTTGAACGCACTACTTCAAGTGATGATGCGCAGATTAATGTGTATAATAGAATATATACACAATGTATTTTGGAATAGCATTGTTCAGTAGTAAGCTGGATATGTTCCAGTTTGGTATCATAGGCATAAATAAGGAGGAGTTGTAGTAGCAGGACCCAACATGGGAGGTTGGGGACCTTACATTTTGGTATCAAAGAAAAGTCAGAGATTTTTGGAGTAGCATGGCCCATAATACATTTTACATTTTACTCAAGTACTAGGGAAGAAAATACCAACCTAGAAAAAATATACCCCTAGTCCATCAAAACAATCGACCACAAGTAACTCATTTGAGATCCTAAGCTAGCTTCCAAATTCTCAAGCTGTAGAGGAGCCACATAACTATGCAAACAAATAAATCACTCGTGGTAAGGCCAAGGTGAATCCAGAGCCCATCCTGAAACAAATTTACCCAATTCATCCTTGATCCCACTAGAAGAATATCATCTCATGAAGGATGGAGGGGACATGGAAATAGTATTGGATGAAAAGGAATTCATGGATATCAATCTGGACAAGCTTTAGGAGGCTTATCATAATCAAGAGTTGGAATCCATTCCCTTGGAATAGTTGCATAAAGTCCATAAATTCTATTTGAACTCCATTGTTGGTGCAACCTCAAGGTCAAGAGGAAGTTTAGGAATTCATTAAGACCTAAGAAAGGAGATTCACGAATAATCAAAAGAAATCAAAAGAAGAGGAATAAAATTTGCGCAACAACTCATTCATGAGGTAGGTTCTTTCATGATTAACTCTGGTGAAATTTAGAATCTAAGAGAGGGCTTCTTTCTCTCTCCCCCTCCACCTTGAAAATTTCTTGGAATGTTAGAGGCCTAAATGGAATAACCAAATGGAGTCTCTGAAACAACATCATAGTTGAAAATCTAGATACACTACTACGGGAGACGAAATGTACCCAAGAAACAATAGAAAACACACTTTGAAGGTGTTGGAGGCACAAAAACTTTATTTATAATGACTCCATAGGAGAGGCTGATGGTATTGCAATTTTATGGAATCATTCGACGACCATAATGGAAAATTTATTTTATACTAGATGGTCCATCTCGGCACATTAAAAATCCATTGGATCAAATAATGAGGGAGTCATCACTAATTCTTACGAACCGTAATCGACGCAAGAGAAGGAATCATTCCTCAAAAGTTTGTGTGACCTAAGCGAGATTGTTAGGAACAGATGATGGATACTAGGGGGTGACTTCAATATAACACTCTCTCTGGACGAAAAACGTGGAAAAATTAGAATATTGGACAATGATAACATTGATTTTCATAAAGCCACTGATGATCTACGTTTGGTTGATTTAAACACCATGGAATTTACACTTGGTCGAATCGAAGATCTGGTTCTCTTCAGTTTTCCTACAAGCTATATAGATTCCTTGTATCAGAATCTCTAATGTTGGAAGGTCCCCTTTTGGAAGAAAGCATCATCCCATGCTCTGGATCTGACCACTGGCCGATACAACTATGGATGGAAATTTCATGCTCCCCACGTAGAAAACCATTCATGCTTGAAATGTTTTGGTTCTCCAACCCTGATTTCTAAAACAATGCTCTTATTTGGTGGGTTGAGGCACCAGTGACTCATCATACACTTATGTACAAATTCCAGCAAAAGCTAAAACAATTCAAGCAAAGAATCAAAGATTGGAACAAAAATGTCTTTGGTAACATATTTCAAGCCCAAAAATCATTGGAGAAGTGTATGGAAGAGATACAAGTACAACTTATCACCCAAGGCAGCACAAAATCTCTACAAGCATAGGAACAAATCTTAGAATAACAACTTGAAGAATGGTATGCGCGAGAGGAAATTATTTGGCGTAAAAAATCCATAGTTCAATGGCCAAAATGAGGAGATATAAATTCAAAATTCTTTCACAGACTAATGATTCAAAGAAGGAAGAACAATAAAATCACAAGGTTGGAAAATGATCAAGGACAAAACATAATGGACCATGATGGACTAGGGAAAGAACTGGTCAATTATTACAGGGACCTTATAACTGAATCGTGTTTTGACCACTCCACGACCATTCACAAAATAACTCTGCATATTCCTTCCCTAATCACTGAATGAGGAGAACAAAGAATGCAATACCGAGGAGCATAGGGGTAGAGAAAATGACAGTGATCCGCAACAAAGCAAGCATCCTCCTTTGGAGAGAATGGAAGAGCGACTCACTCACTTTTTTGAAGACCAACTGCAACTCATCTTTTACCTCCATACGAACATGGCATAGCTAAAATATCGTCAGGAACAAATGGAGATTAGAATTGAAAAACTCTATGAGCATCTTTTCAGCTTGCAACAGAGTGTAATTGTTCCTGTGTGGTCGAATCCTCCCTGACACCATGGTAGCAAGAATGATGATGAATTTCCCTTATGGCTTATTTTATAGTTTATTTTGTTTCAATTTGTTTTAGTTGATAGACAATATACTATGTGAGAACATTTCAAATTTTGGTCATTTAATCATTTTTTTTCAAACTAAAGTTCTCATGTCCTAGCTGGTTTCCTTTATTGGTATCTGGTTTCCTTTGTTCGCAACTCTGAGAGAAAGTAACTAATTTTTAGGTTAAAAAAAAATAATATTAATAATAATAGTTGGTTTCCTTTGTTGGCAGGCATGTCCGAGCTAGTTTCCTTTGTTGGCAGCTCTGAGAGAAAGTAACTAATTTTTAGGTTAAGAAAAAATAATACTAACTAATTTCTTCATCTTCTTGTGGTTCATAAAAGTTTTTTTTAATTTAATAGTCCATGTTCTTCTGTTTGGTAGAAAGCGAAAGCGCCTGGAGCGTTCATCTTCACTAGATTTTGACTTTTTAAAAAGAAACCAGGGTGAACTTTTGTTTTTTCCGAAAGATAGAGAAGATAAAATATACCACGCAAACAAACACGGTGAGGCTACGCTCACTTATTGATATTAAACGAAGATGGATTACATCCTTATATAGGAAAAGACTCTCGTGAGTCGGCTACATGAAAAGCAAAAGACAACTAGACAACTGACTATGAACTGACTCTTCTAACTGGCGCTTACAACCCGCGCTTATTACTGGAGCTAACAACTAGCTAACATCTCCATTATTTCCAAGTCTCCCCCTTAATGGAGAATGGATTGACTTC
>ML810012.1:196918-228725 GCA_009831015.1 Picea engelmannii | reverse complement strand
AAACATTCAAACTCCACTAAATTAATCCACCAAAGCAAACACTCACGGATTTACCAAAGCAAACGCTCAAACTCAAGCAAATTCACGCATGCAAACTCCACGCTCACGCTTCAAACTCCACGAACAATGCAAACTCCACGCTCACGCTTCAAACTCCACGAACAATGCAAACTCCACGCTCACGCTTCAAACTCCACGAACAATGCAAACTCCACGCTCTTCAGTTCACAGTTAAAAATAGATGCCCACGCTGGACTCTCCATGCGCTGGACTCTCACGCATGCACACTGCACGCTTTTCAAAAAATCTTTCATGCAACAGGATTTTCTCACGCACCACACGACCGCCTCTGTTTCTTCATAAAATATACCAAAATGAAATATACGATTTTCTTGACTTACTTGATGACTGCGGGGAGTTCGTAGTTCTCGCACCCCATGCTGTATTTGACTGCGGGAAGTTCGCACGTGACCCGTTATTTGACTGCGATAAATGAGAAGGTAGTTCGCACCCTTCGAATGGGCTTCCTGCGCACTTCAAGGATTTTCGCACCTTACTCCTCGTGGTTTTGATACCAAGATAAAATATACCACGCAAACAAACACGGTGAGGCTACGCTCACTTCTTGATATTAAACGAAGACGGATTACATCCTTATATAGGAAAAGACTCTCGTGAGTCGGCTACATGCAAAGAAAAAGACAACTAGACAACTGACTATGAACTGACTCTTCTAACTGGCGCTTACAACCCGCACTTATTATTGGAGGTAACAACTAGCTAACATCTCCATTATTTCCAAGTAGCGATACGAGATATTTTTATTTTTATTTTCTTTAAATCGATAAGAAATTCATGGAGACGAAATAACCAAGATGTCACAAAACCAAGATGTCACAAAATTGGTTCCCATACATCGCAACTAGGTTTTTTAAATTGAAGAACAAGTTATATAGCTCCATCCTCGTCAACTATGATGGCTGCTGAATGCTCTCTACTTTTTCAACTAAAAGATTTATATCATACTCCTAAGAAGACAGAATCGTACATGTCTTGCATGAATGAGACAATGGATGACTGAGTCTCATGTTCATCCTAATTCTTCACGGCAGCATTTCACGAACCGAATCTTTCATTCATTCTCTTTCTCTATAAAAGCAGGCAACACAGACGATCTTCATAACCATCGGCACTTCAATTTTCATTCCATCGTTTCCCATTCTTAGCCTGCAATTCCCAATTAACACTACTCCATTTGTTATTTGCTCGTAGAATTTAAATTGATCATATATTTATGGCGAATCCTATCATACTCGGTCTCCTATGGCTATCTCTCTTGCTCTAGTCCTCATCGGTGCATACGATCCAGATCGTCTGCAAGATTTCTGCGTGGCGGACGATACCTCTGCAGGTAAAAACATATATAACTTCTTCATTATTTCTCTCTCTGTAGCCTTGCTTACAGTTTCGTTTTTCAGAACTAAACATTAACAATGGCTCCTCTGTTATTGATATTATAGATACTATGAAGGTGAATGGATTTCCATGCAAGGATCCCAAGATGGTGAAGGCCTCCGACTTTTTATTTCAAGGACTAAGAAATCAAGGTTCCACCAACAATATGTTTGGGTCCCTCGTTACAGTGGCGAATGTACAAAATTTGCAGGGCTGAACACGCTGGGAATATCAATGAACCGCGTGGACTTCGCTCCTGGGGGCGTGAACCCTCCTCATCCATCCTCGTGCGACGGAGATTTCTTTTGTGGTGGAGGGCACCATTCTGGCTAGTTTCATCACCACTAACAATACTTTGTTCTCCAAGAAGTTACAGAAAGGAGATGTGTTTGTTTTTCCGAGGGGTTTGGTGCATTTTCAACCAGCTACCAGGAGCCCAAGTGCGTCCATTCTCCTTGTTTGGGTCGACTCCTCATGTTCCAGAGGACGTGCTGGCCAAGGCGTTTTAGATCAGCGAGAAGGCAGTCAAGAAAATCAGTTCTAAATTCGCTCCCAACTAGTTTTTTTCAATGTCCACTGCCTGGCTTATTGAAATCGACTCTATTATGGGTTATATTGTTCAATGTAGTTTTATGAATAAAAAATCGAAGCTCCTTACTTTGCAGCACCATGACTGTGTTAGAGATAATGCTTACAACTGTTGTAACTGTGAGTTTCTAGGTTAACTATGACTGTTGTAACTGTGAGTTTCAACTATGATTGTTGTAACTGTGAGTTTCAACTATGATTGTTGTAAGTGTGAGTTTCTAGGTTTACTATTTTTATCTAATCAGATCCACTTGAGTCAGTGATCTGCATGCTATATATGTAACCTCCATTTGTTTATGAAGAAATAAAATTTATTGTTTGTGTGTTATTCCTGTGCAATGGCTGTTCTTCTAATTTCTAATTTGGTATCAGAGCCTGGTCTTGCTTAACTCCCTCACGAGGTGGCCAGGAATATGTGAGAGATTGAGATCTGATCCTCTGTACATACATAGATTAGGAGTGCTGAATTTTTTGTTTGTTTGTTGAAGTTTCCGTGTGTTGAGCTGTGAATCACTGTATTCACTGCTGATTCTGTGAGTTGTTGGTGATTGTTGCACGTTTTTGGGGACCGATCATAAGCCAACTGTTTGAGTGATCGCTGTGCATTTTCCACCGGTTCGAGACCTGCCTGTAGAAAAAGGAGCCGCGTGCCAGTCAAGAAGTGTTGCCACGAATCTGCTGATTATATTGTTGTCCAAATCAAGAAATAATTTGATAAAGCCACTACCAATTTGAAACGCTGCTTCTGTTGCAGAAATTACCATAGATCTGTGCGAAAGGAGCCAGTTGGAAATCACAGCAGGCAACGCTGGTGTGGTGGAGACCCTAGATGACATGGTCGATGTGTTGTTTGGTCCTGCAGCTAATCACAAGGGAAAATCACGCTGGAATAGTCAATGAGGAGATCGCATCAGGTTCATGTGAGGCTGCATAGGAGGAGCCATTGAGATCTATGACTGGTCTGCGCGCAAGGCTTGATAAATTTGTGTAAGGAGCATAGTTGGTTTGATGTGTGACGAGGGTAAGAGAAGCTGATCACATCTGTTTGTGTCTTGAACCGATGCTTGAGAGGAAAGAAAGAAGTTGTATACAATTGTGTATCTCTCCAATCTGCCATTTGCAGAGTTGTCAGTGATACAGTGCGTCCTTCGTTAATACACAACCACTGCGATGACTTGGAGAATAAAAACAACGGGCTATTGTGTGAAGTTTTTCCAGATTTGTTTGTATGTACTAGTTATTGTTTGAAATTTGTTGTTATTGAGTATGCAGTTTGAAGATTTGTAAAATTGTATAAAGAAGAACCAATTATTGAATAGATTTACACAATTTAAAATAGCAGTTCTCGACGTTCTTCGGTGCCGAGAGAATGTATCGCTAATTTGATTGTGAGAACCTGTTATATGTTGTAGACTTTTGTTGTACTTCGGTGCTCCAAGATCAACAATTACAGGTTACCTTTACGTGGTGAGTTTAATGTTTTGTGTGTAAGTGTTTATGTAAAAATAAGAACTTGTATTTTGATGCAAGCTGGTAGCCCCAATATCAAGTACATTGTTTTGATTGGAAGTCACCTTATGTAAAGGAATGTTGAGGACATTCAGTATCCAAAGTTTTCTTCTAGATACTGAAGGATAGCCGAAAGAAAAAATCCGACAGATGAAGGCAAGTTCATAGAATGCATCAATAATTGTCAACTTTTATCACGGAAGCCCCGATGAGCCAAGTTGTCAAATTGTCCAGTATACAAGTGAAAGAAAGATGGTCAGAGGAGTTTTGACTTTAAATGTGTCGATGGAAAGCTCGAAGAAGAGGAAGAAGAAAGAGCGGAAGCCATGTGATTGCAGAGTGAGTTTCAGTGCTGAGGAAGACCAGATCAGACAGACAGATGAAAGTTCTAGTGTTGTAACCTTTTGTTATGTTTTGTAATTTGTGATTGTGATATTTGTAATGTAAGCATTAAGGGAGGGTGTTAGAGATAATGCTTACAACTGTTGTAACTGTGAGTTTCTAGGTTAACTATGACTATTGTAACTATGAGTTTCAACTATGACTGTTGTAACTGTGAGTTCCTAGGTTTACTATTTTTATCTAATCAGATCCACTTGAGTCAGTGATCTGCATGCTATATATGTAACCTCCATTTGTTTATGAAGAAATAGAATTTATTGTTTGTGTGTTATTCCTGTGCAATGGTTGTTCTTGTAATTTCTAATTGTCTGTGATTCATTTGCATTTAAATGTTAAATAATTTTTATTTGGAGTGTTATGATTGGGTGTTTGCAAATTTATATTTATATCTTCTCGTTTTCGACAATATTTTTCACTTTTTTTCCAAATTGTTTCGTCAATTTAAAAGTTCAATTTTATTCTTATTCAATTAAAAAGAAATTGCAGTTTTGAAGTTTCGCAGTTAGATTTAAGTGATTGGAATTCTATCAACAATTCTATCAACAAAATCAATCGTCGATTTTATGATTGGGTCCCTCAATAACTCAAACTACTATTCTACTAGCACAGCTGTAAAGTGGTTGGTGAATGTCAAAGCTTTTTCTTCGACAGTTGAAACGTATATAGAGTTGAGGAAATTTGAAAGTTAATTTCAAATGTGGTAATTCCAAAGGTTAATGAGTTAAACGTGGCAATCATATGGTGGTACCGTGATTTCTTAATATGATTAGGTAAATGTTAAAAAGTAAACAGGTTAACTGATGCATACAAAAATACAAGGAAGTTATGAAGAGTAAATCACATTCATTGATTTGGGAGGACGACTAAGAATATACCAGCATCTTCAATTGTTAGCAATAGATTAGAATTTTAGATTAAAAAGTGATTAATTGTGCTCATCTCCAATAAGTATACGCCGTTCGACTTAATTAAATTGGAAACTTTAAAATTGCAATTTCTAATAATTGTATGACAGGTTGGAAACTTTAAAATTACACTTTATGATTTGCTTTTAATTTTAATTTTAATTTTAATACTTTTGATTACTTCGAACTGCATTTGTTGTGCAAATCTTTTTGTTGCTTGAGCCCGTGGCTGAATTAATATTGTTTCAAGATATTTGTGTTTCAGATTGGATCTACTTCATATTCCACTTTGACAAGCCTTAATTTGTGTTTTGATTTGAGATGTTCTTTCTCATGTAAAGTTTATAAAGGATATTTGGTAAGAGAGTTTTTGAAAAGAGGTAAATAAAAGAATAAATTACTAAAATAACAGTTAGGAATAATATTAAATTGTTTGAAAGATATAAAAGATATTAAATTATGAGAATACACAAATGAGCTGAATGTAAGTGGGAATTTTGACTAACCAATTCTCTTGTTGAATATATGCATTTATGTTAAAGGTATTAAATTAAAAAGAATAAATTAAAATATGAAATTAGAGTTAAATATTATGAATAAATCTGGTTATGAATAGAAAGAAAGGGATATTAGGTTGAAAGAAAGGGATATATGCATTTACGATATAGGTATTAAATTAAAAAGAAAAAATTAAAATATGAAATTAGAGTTAAATATTAGGAATAAATCTGGTTATGATATTAGGTTGAAAGAAAGGGATAGATGAGGGAGAACAAAAGAATATAAAAAACAAGATTTTGACTTCAAATTTTAAAAGGGGTAAAGGATTAAAAGGAAAAAGAGGGAAATTAAGGGAGAGGAAAGTTCAAAATAAATTGAATTAAATTTGATGGTTTAGTTGAGTTTGTAGCCTTCATCCTAATTAAAGTTATTGGGATGTTTCTCAATTTCTAACACTTCTCTAATGAGGTAGGATGAGTGATAGGGTAGTGAAGCCACGATTTTGGTTTGGTCAAAGCAATTTAGGTGTTTGGATTTAGAAGAGTGTTCAAAAATAGCTTATTTTGAGATACCATTGTGGGTGGTGTCAGTGATCTCTTCTTTGAGGTGGGCTTTGAAGGACCGACCTGTGTGACCAATGTAAGATTTTCCGTAAGAGAAGGAAAATTGGTAAAATCTTGGGCCAAGCATGGGATCAGAGTTATCCTTATCAGTTCTAAAAATTTGTTTAAGGGTTTTGTGGGGTTTGAAAACAATTTTAATATTCTTTTTAGCTACATTTTTAGAGATCTGATCGATAATTCCCTGGATGTAAGGAAGAGATATTAGAGATAGAGGTTGGGAAGTAAAGGTTGAGTTTTTCGAGTTGGAATTACTAGTTGATCGTAAGTCTTTCTTGATTTCAGAGAGGGATTAACCATTGGACATCAAATATTATGTTAGGTGTGCTCTTTATTTTTCAAGGAATTGGGGAGCGAAGATTTGAATGGACCTAGAAACCAAGGTTTTAAGAACAACAAACTTTTGAGATGGATGAGGATGTGATTGGGCATGAAGGTATCTATCCGTGTGAATCTTCTTTCTCTAAACTTGGTCAGTGAGAGAGCTATCAGGGATACGAGAGATAAGAACATCCAAAAAGGGTAGAGAGTTGTCTTTTTGAATTTCCATAGTAAATTGGATATGGGAGGAAATTCTCTTAAGGTATCGAGGGAAATACTACAGTTTTCAAAAACTTAAACCTCTCATTAGAATACATGCTCAACCTATTTTGTGGGTCATTTTATAGTATGAATCTAAGAACAATTATTTCAGTAGAGAAAACATTCAAATCCAAAATAAAATATATGATTTTAAAAAGAGAAATTCAGTTATAATTTGACTTGGGTTTGATGTTGGACTTGAACTTGAACTTGATGAAGAATTTCTTAAAGGAAAAACTTGACTATTACCATAACTTGAGTTACTACTAATGTTTGTTGGAAGACAAGAGATGGCATATTGTGATGACTTTATTTCCACACTTGTCATTTTTTCATGCATTACATCTTCCTCCCATTTGTTGGACTTCAAGCCTTTCAAAATAATTCATGAAGAGAGAAAAAAATAGAGAAATATAAAACATCACCATGAAATAGAGAGGACTAGATGGGGGAAATGTTAATATTTATTTCTCAACCAACTAATGTAGAAATGAATACAAGTCTCTTGTAGAACCTCACGAGCTTCAATATTTAATGAGGAGAGATCTCAATCATTTCCGAGAATATGGAAAGACAAACGCTTGAGAACCTTCAAATGTAACTACAAGGGTATGTGTTGTCACAACCCAACAATATCCACCTTAAAAATAGTTTCCTGATACCTTTCCCAATGAATCAAACATCACCTTCTTGCAAGCCCAGAGAATCCAAATACCACCACAACTTCTCTAACAATATCGGTTGCGTAAACATGTTTGCACAATTTTCTTTAGTGTGGACTACTCCACCTCCACTCAATCAACATAACCAAAATATATATCGTTGCAACCACTGTAGGTGATTCGCTTACCTATCAGATACCAAAGCACCCATTTCCATGCTCTTTACCTAGTTTTTGCATGTGTCCACTGAACACACCAATTGCATGTGAAATACTTCAACATTCCATCGCAAACATCAACCATGCTATTGCATTGTACACGAGAAATATAATCCTTTTATTCCTTACTATTTGGACATCAAATTGAAGAAATATTGCAATGCAAAGCTAAAAGAATATTTACTAGTTTCACAAAGTTCATATTAAACCTCATCAATGATGACCACAACTTACCATTTTTCCATCTCTTTGTACTTCTATGCCAAAGATTTGTTTTTCTTCTCTTGGATCTTGGATCCTTCATCTGAAACATTCTGACCAACTGAACCTTTAACCTGCTCACCTAAACTTTGCTTCGCTTGCAACAAGAATATCATCAACATAACACCAAGATAATGAATATGCCTTAAACAAAATGACCATACTCATTTCTTAAGAACATTGGCTCACCATGAAGAATTAAAATGTCTTGTAGCACTACCTGGTTACCATAGGCTATATAATGTTTCCCTAAGTTTGAAAACAAATATCCATTTGTGATCCCCAAATAACTTCTCATATCTCTTCTAGTGATGATTTGTGGACAATAGGATCCCACAATATGCATCCATAGCTCCACCACCATGACCAATAGAGATATAAAAAATTATTCCCTTGACCAAATCTGGCCAAGCCAGCCAAGTGAGTCGTCACTTCTCACCTCCAGGATAATTTCAATGGAGTATCCTAAGCCCTTTTAAAGGATTCATTACATGAAATCCATGGGATCTAAAACCACTGGATACCAAAAGACATCTTCCTGAAACCAAAAATATTGACCTGTCTTCACCCCCCCTTTCCATATCCTAGGTCTACATCTAGAATTTATTGATGACATTTCAAACCCAGGGTACGCATTCCTAACTAGGTCTTACAATACTATGTCCATTTACGTATACTTGAATTTTTAACTCCACCTCAAACTTTTCATTCAATACTTACACCATTTCTTTGAATTTGAGTAATCCCATCAAAAATCCGCTTCCATTCTTGACTTTCCATCATCACCACCAAATCTAACTTTGCCTCTTTTGGAAAATTTTCAGAATGGACCACGATCATCTTGTTGATTCATTCCTTCAAACACTTCATGTGCATCCTTCAAACTACAAAACTTTACATACATAAGCAATATACCCAAAAGGAAACCTCTCTCTAACCATTTCCATGGCTTCCACCTCCGCCACCTCATTGAAATTTATCCTCACATGCTTTTGAGCTCTGTTATCCCCCAGTTTAGGGACAACTAAGGAGGTTATTCCTCGAGGCCCACATGTCATAGACATGGAGTACCGAGAGCCATATCGACTTGAGCATGGCCCTGGAGGGCCCATCTTTTCTTTTCTTTGGTGCCTCCACTTTGTCAGAAGAAACAACATCCATCAACTCGGTCTGGTCTTGTAGCAGAAGTGGATCTTGCTCCATGAGGTAATGAGTCTGGGTATCATGGTATGTGTCACTCTGATCCTCAAAACCTTTGAATATGTGCATTTGATTCTTTTTGTTTCTAACGGGTGCTTGCATATTATGCCTATCCACTTGACCATATCTAGGGGGAATGACAGGATACCCTAGTAAGCTTGTGCCCATAGGTTTTAAGTTTCCACTAGGGAGATTCATGAGAAGCCATCCTTCGCTCCCACCATACTTACCACTTTCCACTTTTCTCCCACTCATCCATCCCATTACATTGGTCTGGGCATTGGGTTGGCCAAATATTTAAGGGTTACACCTTACCTTGTGGGAAGAAGGGGCTAAAGGCCCAGAGGGTAAAAGTAGTTGGAAAAATATAGAATCCAAAGACTGAAACCTCGAGATGCTTCACCCAGGGATCCCTGAGAAAGCAGTAAAAGGATTCTCAGCAAGAAACAGAGGGACCCATAAAAAATAATAAGAAATAAGACCTAGTTAGAGGATAGGGGGTCTCATCACGAGCCAACCTATTAGGTCCATGGGCATGTAGCAGTATGACACTATCAACAGCTGGTCACCATGCCAGGGTAGTGGCTCTTGGTGGCATAGCTAAGAGAAAGGGGATCACATCATGAGCCAACCTTCTCATTTCCATGAAATGCTTGTGGGTACCATTGCCACCACTGGTCACCATGCCAGGACAATGTCCCCTGACTAGATTCTTGAAGAAAAAGAAATAATAATAAAGGAAAATGGAATGAATGGGCTTGGAAACATTTTCATCCATGACAGGTGCAACTCACCCTCTACAAAGGAACCCACAGGTAATCCATGCATTTCCCTACTATCACTGCACCTCTTGTCTAGACATCCCTTACCACCTCATCCACTCACATGGCTTGGATTTGATTTCTCCCGGAAACACCCCACATCTAGTCAGCATTAGCCCAACAAGACGCCCTGTCACTTCCTCCAAATTTGGCTTGTAGATTAGTGTAATGTCTTTGAGCACTTGACTGAGTAAAAGGGGTTTTATGCACATGTTTAATAAAATTGATGATTATATGTGATTGACATTTCTATGATCCCTGTGACTTATGAGCCCATGGAGGGCATATCTGTTGATGTGTAGGACCATACATGATAGACAGGTACCATTATAGATAGGTATACATGGGGAGATGATTAGTTTGGACCTCCATGGGGCTAAAATCCCACCAAATGGATGCTGACACCCCAGCAAGAGGCAGAGACAAATCAGAGGGTTTGCACCAGAGAAGAGGAGGATGTTCCACCAGAGGCATGTCATGTAAAGTTTATAAAGGATATTTGGTGAGAGCGAGTTATTCAGAAGAGGTAAATAAAATATTAAATTAATAAATAATAGTTAGGAATCATATTAAATTTTTTAAAAGATATAAAATAAATTAAAGGTTATTAAAAATTATTAAATAAATTATCAGAATATGATATAGATATTAAATTAAAAAGAATAAATTAGAATATGAAATTAGAGTTAAATATTAGGAACAAATCTGGTTATGATATTAGGTTGAAAGAAAGGGATAGATGAGGGAGAACAAAAGAATATAAAAACCAAGATTTACTTCAAATTTTAAAAGGGGTAAAGGATTAAAAGGAAAACAAGGGAAATTAAGGGAGAGGAAAGTCCAAAATAAATTAAATCATCCTAATTAAAGTTATTGGGATGTTTCTGAATTTATAACACTTGTCCAATGAGGTAGGATGAGTGATAGGGTAGTGGAGCCATGATTTTGGTTTGGTCAAAGCAATTTAGATGTTTTGATTTGGAAGTGTTCAACAATAGCTTATTTTGAGATACAATTTTGGGTGGTGTCAGTGATGTGTTCTTTGAGGTGGGCTTTGAAGGACCTACATGTTTGACCAATGTAAGGTTTTCCACAAGAGAAGGCATTTTGGTAAACTCTTGGGCCAAGCATTCAATCAGATTTATCCTTAGCAGTTCTAAAAATTTGTTTAAGAGTTTTGTGGGGTTTGAAAATAACTTTAATATTTTTTTGGCTACGATTTTAGAGATGACATCAGGGATTTTGTTAGGTGTGCTCTTTATTTTTCAAGGAATTGGGGAGCGAATATTTGAATGTCCCTAGAAACCAAGGTTTTAAGAACAAAAAACTTTTGAGACAGATGATGATGTGATTGGGCATGAAGGTATCTATTTGTGTGAATCTTCTTTCTCTAAAACTGGTCGGTGAGAGAGCCATCAGAGATAGGAGAGATAAGAACATCTAGAAAGGGTAGAGAGTTTTCTTTTTGAATTTACATAGTAAATTGGATATGGGAGGAAATTATCTTAAGATATCGAGGGAAATACTACATTTTTCAAAAACTTAAACCTATCATTAGAAGACACGCTCAACCTATTTTGTGGGTCATTTTATAGTATGAATCTAAGAACAATTATTTCAGTAGAGAAAACTTTCAAATCCAAAATAAAATATATGATTTTAAAAAGAGAATTTTAGTTATAATTTGACTTGGGTTTGATGTTGGACTTGAACTTGAACTTGATGAAGAATTTCTTGAAGGAAAAACTTGACTATTACCATAACTTGAGTTACTACTAGAGTTTGTTGGAAGACAAGAGATGGAATATTGTGATGACTTTATTGCTACACTTGTCGTTTTTTCATGCATTACATCTTCCTCCCATTTGTTGGACTTCAAGATTTTTAAGAGAATTAATGAAGAGAGACAAAAATAGAGAAATATAAAACATCACATGCAATAGAGAGGAATAGATGGGGGAGATGTCAATATTTATTTCTCAACCAACTAATGTATAAATGAATACAAGTCTCTTGTAGCACCTCACGAGCTTCTATATTTAATGAGGAGAGATCTCAATCGTTTCCAAGAATATGGAAATCCAAACACTTGAGAACCTTCAGATGTAGCTAAAATGGTATGTGTTGTCACAACCCAACAATATCCACCTTGAAAATAATTTCTTGATACCTTTTCCAATGAATCAAACATCACCTTCTTGCAAGCCCAGAGAATCCAAATACCACCACAACTTCTCTAACAATATCGGTTGCGTAAACATCTATACACAATTTGATTTAGTTTGGACTACTCCATCTCTATTCAATCAACATAACCAAAAACTTAATCATTGCAACCACTGTAGGTGATTCTCTTACCTATCAAATAATGAAGCACCCATTTCCATGCTCTTTACCTAGTTTTTCCATGTGTCCATTGACAACATGAATTGGCTGTGAAATAATTCAACATTCCATCACAAACATCGGCCATGCTGTTGCATTGTACACGATACATATAATCCTTTTCTTCCTTACTATTAGGACATAAAATTAAAGAAGGATTGCAATGGAAAGCTAAAAGGATATTAACTAGTTGCACAAAGTTCATATTGAACCTCATCAATGACGACCACAACTTACCATTTTTCCATCTCTTTGTACTTCTATGCCCAATATTTGTTTTTATTTTCTTGGATCCTTCATCTGAAACATCCTGACCAACTCAACCTTTACAAGCATATCATCAACATAACACCAAGATAATGAATATGACTTAGACACAATGACCATACTCATTTATTAAGAACATTGGCTCACCATGAAGGAATAAAACATCTTGTAGAACTATCTGGTTACCTTAGGCTATATAATGATTCCTTAAGTTTGAAAACAAATATCCATTTGTGATCCCCGAATAGCTTCTCATATCTCTTATATTAATGATTTGTGGACAATAGGATCCCACAATATGCATCCCTTAGCTCCATCACCATGAACAATAGAGATATAAAAAATTATTCCCTTGACCAAATCTGTCCAAGCAAGCCAAGTGAGTCATCGCCTCTCACCTCCAGAATAATTTCAATGAAGTATCTTAAGCCCTTTTAAAGGATTCATTACATGAAATACATGGGATCTAAAACCACTGGCTACCGAAATACATGTTCCTAAAACCAAAACTCTTGGCCTATCTTCACCCCCCCTTTCCATCGCCTAGGTCTACATCTAGAATTTATCGATGACATTTCAAACCCAGGGTACACACAATCCTATGTCCATTTACATATACTTAAATTTTTAACTCCACCTCAAACTTTTCATTCAAGACTTACACCATTTCTTTGAGTCCGAGTAAGCCCATAAAAAATCCGCTTCCATGCTTGAATTTCCATCATCACCACTAGATATAACTTTGACTCTTTTGGAAACTTGTCATAATGGTCAACGATCATCTTGTCGAGTCATTCCTTCAAACAATTAACATGCATCCTCCAAAATGCAGAACTTTACATACATAAGAAATATACCCAAGAGGAAACCTCGCTCTAACCATTTCCATGGTTTCCAACTCCACCACCTCATTGAACTTTTTCCTCACACGCTTTTGAGAGCTCATCAGGTTTTTCCTCCTCAGTGAAAAAATTAAAAACCCTTGGTTCCCTTGCAGTGGACTCTCCTTCTCTGTGAGCAATTGAAAATCTTCCCTTAGCTCTCATAGACCTTCACCCAACTTCAACTATGATACCACTTTTTACTTTAGGCCTACAAACATAATTCATGAACAACGACAAAAATAGAGAAACATAAAACATGACACATAGTAGAGACAAATATATGAAGGTGATGGTAAATTTTGTTGCTCAGCCAAGTAAGGGAGAAATGAATACAAGTCTCATGGAGCACATCACAAGATTCCATATTTAATGAGGTATAGATCTCAAGCATTTCCATGCCTATGAATATCTAAATGCTTGAGAAATTTCTAATGTAACTACAAGGGTATGTGTTGTCACAACTCAACACCATTTCCACTCTCCCCTTCCATCAAACATCACATCACAATTAAATATAATTACTTATTTATTACTAGATTATACAACTTATAGCCTTGTAATAACCCCTAGTGCATGGTAGCTACTATGTGAGATTCTAGTTCCATTTGTTTGTGATGGTGGTTGTTACTATTGATTATAGATGATTTCTACCCAATGCTTATGCTTATCACCCCTCCATGGAGAATGAATAAGTTTTCCCTGGGTAATTAGTTATTAATAAATTTCACTTTGGTAATATGTGATGAGTTCACCTCATTAACTATTATTAAGACTGTGATTTCCCTATGTTTGGACTAATACTTTTTGTCTTGTCTACCCTTGACTATAATTTATATCTTATTGATAGTTGTATTCCTATTTTTGTTATGAACCCTTTCCTGATATTTACTTACAATGACACTTAGGTGAGACTTAATGTTTATATCAATAATGTATTATTATCAATGATCTTTATTTGATATATTATTAAAAGGATTGTGTGCTTAGCAAAGATGGTGTCTCTTATGGATATTGAAATATGTCTTTAAATACATGTGTTATGTAGGTGTTGATGATTTAGTTGACTAATAGAAGTTCATGGTCTTGGAATTACCACCCCCCCTTGTGGTTTCTTATATGGATGATTGAGTATGATAGATCTAGACACCTATGATATTTCCTACACTGAGATGAGAATTGATGTCTTCATAACTAACTATTTAATTATCACTCAAAATTCACAATTATTACATAATATTTAGCACGAGTAGTCCTTCTGAAGGTATGGTTGATATGATATACACTTGTTGACTAACATGTCTATTGTGTTGGGTATGTGTTATATTCTTTGCATGGTTATAAATAGTGTCTACATTGCGCCAGGCGTGCAAGGGGGTAAAAGGGGGGTGGAGCACCCGCTTTCCCGGGGGGTCACAGTGGGGCGGGTGCCCCCCTACATGGGGGTTGGGGGGAAATGCCCCTGAAAAAAAAAATTGGTAGTCTTTTGCATCCATTTTTGGGTGGTTTTTCAGCACATGGTTTTTGCCGATGGTTTTCTAATTCCGATTAAGGAATTAGTGTTAACTAATTTGGGTTATTGGATTAGGGTTTTGGATGCTACATGATATTATATGTATATTGTATTATAAAAAAATTATGAAGTGAATGAATATAGAATATGTTGGTTTTCCTAGTTTGGGTGTCGAGGAGAAAAATATTTGTGTAATGTGTGTATTTTCCATTGTATCTTTTATGTTCTTTTATTGAAAATATGTTTGCAGTAAATAATTGTACAAGGTTGAAATCTACATTTGGTATCAGATTTATTATTGGCTTCAGGGGGATGCCTTTGTGGTCAAGGGTTTGGCTCAGGACTGTGATAATCCTTGTTATTGTGGGAGATCTTTGATATTGATTCTTCAAGTGAAAATAAATGGTGAAAATTTTGAAAATGGAGATTGATAAATTTAATGGGAAAAGTTTTGAGCTGTGGAAGCTTAGGACGGAAAATCTATTGGTAGATAGATATCAGTGGATCACGATGGATCCAGGTACTTCACCTATAGGAATTTTAGTATATGCATGAAAAAAGTTGGATTGGAAGGCCAAGAGCACAATCCGATTATCTCTCAAATTCGTTATTATTGAATGTGTCAGGGGAAGATACAACTAAAGGAGTTATGGGATAAATTGGGGAATTTGTATCATTTTTTTGGCCCTTGGTTATGTAAGTAAGTGAATATTAAGGAAGAAAGGCGAAGTGTGAACTGTGTGGAAGGCACAATAACTGAGCAAGGGTTGAAGTGGTTAAAAAAGCATAAAAAAGGAGCGAAGTAAAGGAAAATTAAGCCGTTGAAAGAAAATATCAAGCAAAAAAGAAGAGGGATTGTGGATAACTCAGCAAATGAAAAAAGACAACAACAAGTGCTTTGGAGCACCTCATAGAAAAGAAGGAAGGACAGGCTGGAAAAGCCCTGAAAACATGGGTCATATGGACCTAAATTTTGGATCTAGGGTTTTGACACCTAGACTTCAGTCTAAGGTTGTCTGAGAGTCATGTAATATATAAATAAAGGTCTAGAAAACCTGGGAGGGGGTTTGTTCATATTATTATGATGATGTTCATGTTTGATTATTGTTGTTGTTGAGTACTGTATTTTGGATCTTCAGCTGGGTACGAAGATCAACCCTGTAGATAGGTGCGTAGGGAAGGGAGAGAAAGAGAGAGAGAATTGTATCTAAGTGCGCAGATAGAACTGTATGTTTTCATCTAATATATCAAGAAACACAGTTTTGTGGACGTAGCCCTAGGGAGAGGGTGAACCACATATATCTTGTTGTTCTTTACGGTTGATGCTGTGTTATTTTCTATATGGTATATTTTTACTACATTGTTGTGTTAGATCAGAGAGATAACTTCGAGAAGCAAGAATAATAAGGGTAAAGAATATCTAGATTGGTTGCGTGGTGTTTTGGAATAACTTTGCATTTCCTCTAGTTGTAGACACATGTGTCCTGCAACCCACTATTGCTACCTCGGGTGAGACTGCATCTGCGTCGCAGATGTTGCTGAAAGGGCCAATAGTTAGGGTTTGTTGGTGCACTGTAAGAGTTGAACCTTGGGTCTTCCCTTGTGCCAACAAATGGTTATGTTCCCAGGACCGAGACCTTTTTGAGGGAATGTCAAGGTGGTTTCCATCGAAGATAGAAATTCAGAATTGGATAGAAGAACAAGAAAAGGACTTCGTTGAAGGTCACAACAAGAACGCTAGCACTAGAACATAAGACTGGTTGGGAAGGTACATCTTCACCAACATACATAATATTTTCTTTGGAGGAATTCATAAAGAGTTATACGAGTGGTTAGCCAGATTAGTAGATACCCAGTTTGAGATTAGATCTAGACCACCTGTGGTTTGGACAACAACGTTGATCAAGAAAGTCAAGAGATTCGATAACGCTATGTCTAGAGGAGTTGATCTTTGTTTTGATAGAACTATTGGAGGCTACATCACTGAGTTCGTTATCGATAGAGTAGAATCGTATAGTTAAGAAGAGAGGTATTTATTTAAGGGACATAGAGGAAAGTTCCTACACTTTTTAAAACCGAGGATTAAAATGCTATTGCATGAGAAGAATATCCTAAAGATTCAGTGAAGCTAATGTTCAATAATTCAGACAGTGATAGTGACACAGAGGCTGGACACATGCACAATGGGAGATCATTTAGAGAAGTTCCTCTTGCGAACCTGTTTAGGCATAATTACGAAGACGAGGCATTCTACAATGGAGAAGAAGTAGAGCTATCAGACGAATAGCATTTAGAGTCCTCAAGGGCAAAGGGAGTAGAGATTGAAGAACCTCACCAAGGAGAACAAAAAACTTCAAGAACTGCACCTACGGTCGAAGTAAGTACTATTGCTCCTATTGTTTTAGTAACATTAAGTAACCAGAGTAACGAGAGTAGTCAGAGAAATCAAAGTACTGTTACAAGAAGTTTGGTACATACTCAGTCAAGAAAACAAGGAAGATCTATGGCAGATGAAATGAGGTTACCTGTCTTTAGAGGAGATGGATCTAAATATCCTGATCAACATTGGTTCTTATGCGAAGCTGTTTGGAGCATTAATCAAGACACCGATGAAGCTGTTAAGAGAACCCAGTTTAGTACTACCTTGAGGGATTGCGCTCTGAACTGGTATATGAAGTTTTATTCAGGACCTGGACAACCTAAACCATTGAATGAAATTAAGACTGCGCTGAGTGAAGAATTCAAGAAACCTAAGTCGGAGTCGCAGTGCATTACAGAGTTGAAGGAAATCAAGCAGAAGGTCACTGAACTTGTTTTGGAGTTTGATCAGAGGTTTAAGACTCTGACAGGTCGTTTAAGTTTTTAGATCCCAGGCGAAAAAAATAAAGAATTGCTCATCGCGACCCTCCTGCCACACATTATGGTTCCTCTGATGCAACAGAAAGTTGCTTCGTAGGCTAAATCTCTAAAGATCGCTATGAAACTATAAGCAACCCCTGTAGGATAATCCAGTCTAGGTATGAGTCATATCCTAAATCAATTAACTAGTTTATCCTTGCAAGTTGAAGATATCAAGAAAGATAAAGGAAAAGAGAAAAGAGAAGATATCTGGTGTATCAGATGCAAATCAGAAGGCCATGACAAAGAACATTATCCCCTATTTCATGAATACTTGGCTTCTGGAGCACCTATCCCTTTGAATCAAGCCACTCTACCATGGTGTGAGGTATGTAGAAATAAACATCGCCCTAGTGAATGTTATTATATGCATAAATATGTCCTATCGATATTTATTGCACATTCTATAAATCCATGGGGCATGATGAGAAGGATTGTATGGCCTATGATATTATGCATGAAATATCAAGGGATACATATAGAATTCAAGGAGAAACACAACAAGAATGAAATAGTGTGCAGTTCAACTCCCTAGCAAGAGGATAATTCAACCCTCGTGGTGGATTCTGAGGAAGAGGACGAGGAGGATGTATGATTCAAGGTAGAGGTCAGATTATTTTTTATAACTGTGCAGAACCAGGACGTTTGGCAAGGGATTGTCAGATCCCTTGTACCACTTGAAACTACTGTAACTCATTTGATCATGTTATTGAATATTGTCTAGTATTGTTGTCCAAACTCCATAAGAGACGAGGAGGAAACCAACAAGTACAATTAATATTAGCAGAACCTCATGGCGAGGAACCCATAGTCATTGTGATTACTAGAGGAGGCGTTGTTATAGGAGAATCCAGGGTAACTCTAGGAAAGACTACAAAGGGATCAGGGATTAGAAGAGATGTAGAGAAGACATAGTTGTTTGATCTAAGGAGAGAGAGACATACTTTTGAATAAGCAAGGAAAGAATTTGTAGAAGAACAAGCTTCTTCATCTAAGGCACAACCAGAAGTAAGGGAATGTGAAATGCCACTATAATTTGACCTGTCTGCTGTAGCTAGACAAGGAAAAGAGGTAAACAAGCTCATGGACTTCTTATATACATGTATCAATTTGATTAAAGATGAAAAAGTTGTGCAGGAGCTACAACACCTGGTAAGATAGTATGAAATTGGGAAAATAGACCCTATGCTGAGTAGAGTTGTGAATCAAGTATCAAGGAAAAGAAGGAGAAACAGGGAATTACACCTTAGTGCTTAGATTGGAGACTACGATGTGGACTATGTGGTCCTCAAATTAGGATCAAAATTAAACATTATGACGAAGCAGACTTGGGCAATAGTGGGAAAAACTAGATCGATTTACTCTCCTATGATTCTCTGGATGGCTAATCAACAGGTAGTGAGCCCCTTTGAAAGACTAGAGAATGTCCCTGTAGACGTTGATGGGGTAAGGAAGTTTGCAGACTTTGAAGTGATTGAGATTGTTGATGATAGCTGTCCTTATCCTGTGTTGTTAGGAATTTATTGGACTTTCAACAATTTGATTGTTGTTGACCTAAAGAAGAGAAGAATGACATTTGAGGGTAATGGCCTTAAATTCATTGCACCTCTAGACCCAGATGAAGGTGTCATATACACAGAACCTATCAGGGAAGAATACCATGCATATGAGCTAGAACATATCTACAAACTGAGAACAAGACAATATGATTACATTAATCCTATAACAGATAGAAATCTCAGCTAGTGAAGTGAAAGTGCATGTTCATCAGATTCAGAAGAAGCATTGGAAAACTGGTAGAACATAATGTATGAAGTCTCTACGCGGAGGTGTGTCAGATTGAATAGAGAAGTTCGTTGGATTGGCACAGAAGTAAGTAATCTCCATATATTTGATGGCTTGAATCATTTAGAGACATTCCTAGCTGAATTTGAAGGAATTGTACCAGTACAACAAAGGTTGTTGGCACTGGATGTAGCATTGAAAGAAACACCAACTAGATGGTGGGGAACACACATTAAGATCATCGCAGAATGGGTACAATGTCGCACCTTACTAAAAATGTGCTTTTCAGACCAAACTAAGGGATGCGAAGTTCAATACATAGGTCAGATTTGTCCAAAGGACCATGTGCGAAGCTGCGAGGAAGCCTGGAGAAATATTCTTAAAGAAAAGTGTGTGCATAAGTTCATCAACACTTTGGATACTACACCTATCAACTGGTATCTTCAAGTAGAACTGCGCCTCATCACTACAAACTAGTATGGAATGACTTAGAACCTTATAGCTACCTTTTTATTTGAAATTTAGTACCCTACAATAGATCAGGATTTGCAAATTTTAAGACAAAAGGTCTTTGAGGAGGCACATAACCTCCCTTTTGAGCAATAAGAGAATGGATGGACTGCACCTCTTCAGAAATTACAGGGTTTTTATAATATTAATGATGATGAGGATGATGAACCTAGAGATGTAAACATAGCAGAAACTAAAGGTCACCGAGACATAGAAGGACCAGGGATTGAATTACCTTTTATTGGGCATCCCATTAAAATTAAGAAGGTTAATATTGGAATAGATAAAAAACCTAAATTAGCAAATGTTGGAGATTATTGGGATGATGCTACTATTAGAAAGATCACATAGGTATTACATGAATATCAGGATTTATTTCCAATGAAGTTCACAGACATGAAGGGAATTAAAGGACCCATGGGAGAAATGAAGATCCCCTTGAGAGAATATGCAATACCTATCAAGCAGAGACCTTACATATTAAATCCCAAGTACAAGAAGAAATTTAGGATTGAGTTGGATAGAATGTTGGAAGAAAGAATCATAGAGAAAGTAGAAGAATCTGAATGGATTATCCCTATGGTGGTCCAAGATAAGAAGTAAGGATAAATAAGAATTTGTGTAGATCTAAGAAAATTGAATTATGCATGCCTACATGACCCATTCCCTACACCCTTTATTGATGAAGTTATATATAATGTAGTATGATAGGAGGTCTAATCATTCACAGATGGATTTTCAGGCTATCACCAGATCAGAATTGCTAAGGAAGACCGACATAAGACCACCTTTTCAACATAATGGGTTCTTTTCAGTACACTGTGATGCCTTTTGTCTTGAAGAATGCACCAACCATCTTTTCCAAGGCGGTGGTCGAAGCATTTAAGGGATTTTTACACAAATTATTGGAAGCATAATTTGGTGATTGGAATGTCTTTAGCCTACCAAAACATCACATTGAATGTTTTAGATTGATTTTAGATAAGTGCAGACAATGTCAGTTTTCCCTGAATTTAAAAAAATGTATTTTCTTTTCACCCTTTGGAGTGCTGTTAGGGCACATTGTGTGTCAGCAGGGGTTGTTGGTGGATCCTTCCAAGATTTCCATCATTGTTGATCTACCTCCCCCTACTTTGGTTAGACATCTACGCAGTGCATTGGGGCACAATCTACTATAGAAAGTTTATTAAGGGCTACGCACAGATAACAACACCTATGGAAAAGATATTAAAGAAAGATAGTAAGTTCCAATGGACAAAAGAATGCTAGCAGAGCTTCGACACACTAAAGCAGAAAATGGTCACTGCACCTATCTTGGTTTTTCCATATTGGAGTTAGGAGTTCAATGTTCAATTCGATGCTTTGTCCATTGTATTAGGAGCCGTTTCAACATAGCTGGGTGCAGGAGCCATTGACCACGCCATAACCTTTGCTAGTAGGAATATTTATATAGCTGAAATGAACTATACTACGACTGAAAGAGAATGCTCAAATATGGTATATGTGTTGCAGAAGTTTAGACACTATTTGTTGGGAGGACACTTTAATATGTTCATTGATCACTCTACATTGAAATACTTAGTCAACAAGCCAATGTTGGGGGGAAGAATATGCAGATGGCTACTATTATTCCAAGAATATGACTTTGAAATTGTGGTTAAGCCAGGAAGAATGAATAAAGGACCTGATCACTTATCTAGGTTGGAACATGGAGATGAACCCACTAGTATAGAGGATACACTTCCATATGCACAATTGTTGGCCATCAGAAAATTCGATGATCACTTCGCCAAGATAGTTCAGTTCCTGTCCACAGGCATGGAACCTCATGAGTATACAGTCATTCAGAAGAAACTGTTGATATTCCGCGCTGCATATTTTCAACTTATAGCTAGACAATTGTATAATATGGGACCAGATGAGATCTTAAGGAGATGAGTTATGGAGGAAAAAAGGCCATTGATTCTTGCAGAAGAACATGAAGGCATTGCAGGAGGACACTATGCAGGGAAAACAACATCACAGAAGGTTCTCTGAGTTGGCCTCTGGTGGCCTACTTTACATAAGGATGATAAGGAATACTACAGAGCCTATGATGTGTGCCAAAGAGTAGGGAAGCCTTCTAGAAGGGATGAAATTCCTTTGGAACAACAATTAACATTACAAGTATTCGAGAAGTGGGCCATTGACTTTGTGGGACCTATCAACCCACCAGGGAAGCGCACAGGAGCTCGATACATCATCACTGCTATAGAGTATTTGACCACATGGGAATATGCAAGAGTAGTTAAGGACTGTAGTGCACCTACAACTGCGCAGTTTATCTTTGAGGATATTATAACCAGATTTGGATTCCCGAATATTATTATGAGTGATCAAGGCACACACTTCATCAACAAAAATATTGAAGCCTTGACTCAGGAATTCGAAGTTCACCATCAAAAGAGCACCCCATACCACCCACAGGCGAATGGTATAGTCGAAGCTTTCAATAAGATCTTGGAGATAGCACTGAGAAAGATCTACAGTGTTAACAAGGATTATTGGGATTTAAGAATTCTAGCAATACTATGGGCTTACATAAGCACTTGCAAAAATTTAACTACGCAGACCCTATTTAAGTTAGTATATGGCTTGGAATCAGTGGTACCTATGGAATACTTGGTTCCTAGTTTAATAATTGCAGCATTTACAGGTATGGATGAAACAGGCACTATTCAAGACAAGCTTGCACAGTTACTGGAACTAGAGGAAGATAGGTTCATTGCAGGATTTCATCAGCAGGTACATAAAGAAAGAGAAAAGTCTTACCATGACAGACATATCAAGAGGAAAGAATTTAAGTAAGGATATTTGGTACTGTTATATGACAACAAATTCATGAAGCATCCAGGGAAGTTTAGGACACATTGGCTAGGACCATTTGAAGTTTCTTATGTTATAGAAGGAGGAACTTCATAGTTGAAGACTCTTAATGGAGAATGGAAAGAAATTTTGGTAAATGGGAGCCGATTGAAATTGTATTATGACAACCAAATGCCTCGCAACTCTCAGTAAAATCAGAGGAAGAAGGGTCTAGATACTAGGTGCAATTGAAACTAGGTACTAGACACAAAAAATATAGTCTGCACAAGATAGGGAGGGATGGAGCAAAAATTACAGGTTGCTTCGCACAGTCTGCAGTCGAAGTTAAAAAAAAGGTTCAATCTTGCAGTGACACAGGACGAGTCACATGTGAGTGTTGGGGGCTTGTTGGCCCTTGGTTATGTAAGGAAGTGGAGATTAAGGAAGAAGGCGAAGTGAGAACTTCTCAGAAGGAACAATAACCGAGTAAGGATCAAAGTGGTTAAAGAAGAAGAAAATAAGGAGAGAAGTAAAGGAAAAGAAAGTCGTTGAAAGAAAGGATCAAGAAGAAAAGAAGAGGGATCATGGAAAAATCAACAAATATAAAAATACATCAATGAGTACTTTGGAGCACCTCATAGAAAAGAAGGAAGGATGGGCTGGCGAAGCCCTGAAAACGTGGGTAATATGTACCTAGGGTTTTGGATCTAGGGTTTTGAAACCTAGACTTTGGTCTAAGGTTGTTTGAGAGTCATGTAATGTATAAATGAAGGTTTAGAGGACTTTAGAGGGGGTTTGTTCATATTATTATGATGATGTTCATGGTTGATTATTATTGTTTTTGAGAATTGTATTGAATCTGTATTTTGGATCTTCAACTCGGTGCGAAGATCAACCCTACAACTGGGTGCAGAGGGAGGGGAGAGAAAGAGAGAGAGAGATATGCAGCTAAGTGCATAGATAGAACTGTATGTTTTCATCTAATATATCAAGAAAAGTAGTTATGTGGGCGTAGCCCTAGGGAGAGGGTGAACCAGGTATATCTTGTTTTTCTTTGTGGTTGATGTTGTGTTATTTTATATCTGATATACTGTTACTGCATTGTTGTGTTACATCAGAGATATAACTTCACGAAGAAAGCATAAGAAGGGTAAAAAATATCTAGATTGGTTGCATGGTGTTTTGGAATCACTTTGCATTTACTCTAGTTGTAGACACCTGTGTCCTGCAACCCCCTATTGCTACTTCGGGTGAGATTGCATCTGCTTCATAGGTGTTGCCGAAAGGGCCAACAGTTAGGGTTTGTTGGTGCACTGTAAAATTTGAAACCTGGGTATTCCCCCATGCCAACACATTCTAAGTCCTTGGTAAATAAATTGTTCCTGCGAAAGAAGTTGTATAATCTGAGGATGAGAGATGGAGACTCAGTGACAATGCATCTAAACGCCTTCAATATTGTTGTAAGTCAGTTATTATCTGTTGAGATTAATATCTCAAATGAATATAAGTGTATCAGTTTACTGTTCTCTTTACCAGACTCATGGGATAGTCTAGTTGTGGTCATATGATACAAATACCTTGATTTTTGATGATGTGGTCTCATCCTTGTTGTTGGAGGAGATGAGACGGAAGAACATGGAAGGACATAGAACAGAAGAATTATTTGTAAGAGGATGCTCCCAAGAAAGAAATAGATATAAGTCGTTAACTAGGAGATCTAAATATAAGGGTAGATCTGAATCTCCTGGAAATTTTGTAAAGGTATGTTGGAGATGCGGAAAAGAAGGGCACTTCAATAAGAAATGTAGATCCAAAAACATTGACAGAGTGAAGGGATTTGAAGGTTCTCCCTCTATAGAAGAAAATACCTCCAAGGAAGAAGGAGGGGATGTGTACTTGGATTCTTCAAGAACACATGTAGGTCATGACACATGGCTAGTTGATTTAGATGCATCCTTTCATATGACTCCCCACAGGGAGTGGTTTTGTGAATATGAAAGGTATGATGGAGGTAATCTTTTCCTAGGCGATGACTCGACATACAAAAATATAGGAAGAGGAAGAGTAAAGTTGAGGGTCATAGATGTAAGGATTAGAATACTTCCTGGTATTATTCACATCCCAGGATTGGCTAGAAATTTAATTTATGTAAGAAAAATGGACGATGCAGGGATAAAAACAATATTTGAAAAAGAAACTTGCAGGATGGTTCGAGGAGAAATGGTGTTGCTGAAGGGAGTTAGGATTGGAACTCTATATAAGATGCAAGGAATCACTATTAGTTATGGGTGTAATATTTCCATTGTTCCTGATATTGGATTTGAAGAATAAAAAACTCCTACAATCTCTGGAGAAAAGGTTATGTTGTGGCATCAAATACTGTGGCATATCGGAGAGAAGGGTGTTCGACTACTACACGGTAAAGATATGGCTCAAGGTATGTCTAACTTCTCTCTAGATTTTGATTTCTATGAAAATTGTGTATATGGGAAGAATAATCGGGTAAGATTCCCCTATGGTGCAACGAGGGAAGAAGGAATTTTACAGCTAGTACACAATGATGAGATTAGACCAGTTTCGGTTCCATCATTGGGAAAATCTATGTGCTATGTCTCATTTATAGATGAATTCTCTAGGACTACTTGGATATATTTCCTCGAGAATAAATATGAAATCTTTGACAAGTTTAAATAGTTCAAGGATCTTTTTGAGAATCAAACAGAGAAAAAAACTAAGGTGCTAAGGACGAACAATGAGGGATAGTTTTGTAGGAATGAATTTGAAGAATTCTGTATGAAATGTGGTATAGCAAGGTAGAATACTACTCATACACCTCAGCAAAATGGAGTTGAAGAAATGATGAACAAGACATTGATGGAGAAAGAAAGGTGCATGCCCAGTTGTGTCGAGTTAGGGAAATATTATGGGTGTAGTGGGTATTGCATGTCACCTAGTCAATCGATCATCCTCATAAACACTAGATAAAAAGACTCCACATAAGGTATGGACTGGTAAGAAACCCTTTCTCACACATCTCAAGGTATTTGGATGTGGCCTATGTTCATGTTCCAAAGGAAAACAAGAGTAAGCTAGATAAGAAGGATGAAAAGTGTATCTTTATTGGGTATAAAGATGGTTGTGTATAGTCATGATCTAGATTTATGAGTGGAATGAAATGAAAACACATAATTATAATATTAACCTAGAGGCAAAGTGAATAATAATAGAGATACAATAAAACTTGACTTCTATTAAATAAGAAATATGTTAAAACTGTAAAATGTAGACTAAAAACAAGCTTGCTAGAATGGTGGCATCTTATCTTTGGGAAGAGATGTGATGGATACTCTCATTCACAATAAGATGAGTAAAATGAGGTTCTGAAGGACTTTTTACCATAAACATGAAAGAAAAAATCCTATACATCCAAAAACCTAACCCTAGGAGATGAAGCGCCAAAAGTCACGTGGGCCCTGTTGGGGTAAGTTAGTACATCAACTTCATGGGGTTGTAACTTTTGCATATGATCTCTATTTACGGTGCACAATAACTCATTGGAAAGGTCTTGATTTAATGTTCCAAAGCCAATTTTTTCCCCAGAAACAAGGATTGTTTAACTATTTATTTGTTATTACTTGTGTGTTTTCAGGTTTACTTCATGAAGTTGTGCATTAGGGTGTGTGCTTAGAATATCATAACATGAAGATATAGATTTTAACATGTAGCATAAGGAAAAGACAAGATACAATAAGAAACACCAATATAGAACCAATAACTTCATATCTGACCTTTATTTAGATAATAGAGAGATCCTAATACAATAGATCTGCAGATATGGGATAATACCATAATAATAACCAAGTTGGAATAATAGTTTCTACAATAATTTCCAAGACTGAAGATAATAGCCTCCAAAGGCTCCAAAATGAACTGGTGAAAGGCACAAGATTGATTTCTTTCCCTCCAAGAGCTAGATCCAGTCCTCCTAGTTGAGTTGCGCACTCCTGGATGGTTGTGGATGCTCAATATTTTGGCCTCCCTCCTAGAGACCTCCAAATACTACCAAAATGGTTGGAACAATAGATCGGGGCAAGACAAACCCCCTGGTGAAGTCTCAAGCTGAATGATGAATATATGACCCTCCAAATGGATGAAACCCTAGCTAAGTTGCATCGTCCTGGATGATTGTAGATACTTAATATTTCGGCCTCCCTCCTAGAGAGCTCCAAATGATACCAAAATGGCTAGAACAGTAGATCGGGGCAAGACAAACCCCCTGGTGGAGTCTCAAGATTAATGTTGAATATCTGATGCTCCAAATTGATGAAACCTTCTTATGCAGTGCACCATCCTTCTCTCCAACTCGTTCCAAGCTTTGATAAATCATATGATAGCTAAACCTCCTCCAAAAAGGGCTAGAAAGGATGTCCTAGCCCATACAGAAAAAATACAAAATTCCTTTAGGCTAAAATCCTTCTCCCTTCCTAGATTGAATTGATCTTCTTCAGATGGTGCACCCCCCTTGCTGGAAAACCCCTGAAGTTGTGCACTGTCTCTTCCTTGCTGATGGATATGACATGTACCTATTGTAGAATGGTGTGGGAGGAATATTTCACCCCCGAAACCAATATTGGATCAAGATAGGTGGGATATTTCACCATTGAGTTTATCTCTATGTTTTGTATTCTCAAAACCCTCAAAATGTCCTTGTTCTCAAGAGCCCAATGAAAAAGTAATAATAATCTAGAATCCTTGAGAGATGTGCCATCCTTTTCTTTTATACCCATGATCTAATTCTTTGTTGAGTTAGTTAACCATATCTTGGGGTTAACTCATAGCTTTTCCACACATGTTCTTTTTATTTTCTTCATTTTACCTTTTCTCCCAAAGTCAACTTAAAATTATAACATTGTGCTTAAGTAAGTGCGTTGGGGTGTCTTGGTCCCCATGATGCATGAGACTATAGTCTAGTGTGGAAAAATATACTACTGAGTCTCTCACAACCTCTTTATCAAGAGGTGGGGGACATTACAGTCTCCCCTACTGGAAATTTCTTTCCCACAAGTAATTTTAATCTTGTCTCCTAAAGAACCTATTCACTTTACCAAGTAGAATCCTCTATAGGTAAGTTCTTCCACCTGATCAAGTATTCCCTGATGCTCCTCTTCCTTAGCCTTGTCTCGCTTACTTCTAATACCTTTTATGGAACCAATATCAATTTCCCTTCCTCATCCAAAGGGGGTAGTTCCTCAATGGGAGTGATGTGATTCCCTATGGCTTGTTTTAGGTAGGATACATGAAAGACATTGTGTATTTTTTTTCCTTGTGGTAGGTCAATATCATATGCCACGACCCCTACTTTCATGTTTACCCTGTATGGTCCAAAGAAGCGTGGTTGAAGCTTTTATGTGCCACTTCTCTTAATATATTCCTATCTATATGGTTGGAGCCTCAAATATACCAAGTCACCAACCTAAAATGTGCGCTCCACCTTGTGCTTATCTGCTTGTACCTTTTGTTGATTATGTTCCCTTTGTAAGTGGTGTTTAATCTTTCTGAGTATATCCTAACTCTGTTGAATCCAATCCTATACCATAAGATCTCTACTGTCACCGAAGAAAATATCCACAAAGGTGAGGGGATCATAGTTGTATAGGGCCCTGAAAGGTGACATACCAATAGACATGTGATAGGTGGTGTTGTAGCAATAATCTCCCAGATGAAGCCACTTAACCCATGCCTTTTGTTGCCGTGAAACATAATTTTGAAGGTATCCTTCAACCCATTTGTTGACTATCTTAGTTTGGACATCAGTTTGAGGATGATGGATAGTACTAGGGTTCAAGGCCATACCTACCAACCTGAATAACTCATGCCAAAAGGTGCTCATGCACCTGTTGTCCCTGTCACTCACAATGGGTTTTGGTAAACAATGAAACCTGAATATCTATCTGAATAATAAATATGCAACCTGTGAATCACTAAAATATATAGCAATGACAAAGACATGAGAAAATTTGGTTAATCTATCCATAACCACAAAAATGCAATCCTTTCCCTGGACCATGGGCTGCCTTGTGATGAAATCTGTTATCACATATTCTTTCAGGGGGGTGTTTGTTGAAATTACTAATACAACTGAGAGGGGGGGGTGAATCAGTTGCATTTGATCTTAAACAATTTTAACTCTATTAAAATATTCTTAATCTTTCTTCAAGTGATCATAAACATTATACAACATATGGACAGTAAAAGTAAAAAGCATCAGTCACACATAAGGTATACACAGAGACAGATTTTCACGAGGAAACCCATAAAGGGAGAAAACCTCTTCTTCTTCAAAATGATAGGTAGTCTTTTAAGTTCTGTACATCATCTTTAATTGAGCACCAACTCAATGTGAGGCTGCTACCTCTGTTTTACAAGCTGCAACTTGTTTGAGAGCACCAACTCTCTGGTTTCTCTAGCACCCACTAGAAGGAAGCACCAACTCCTTGGTTTCTCTAGCACCCACTAGAAGGAAGTACCAACTCCCTATAAGTTCCAACACCAATTGGATGGAAGCACCAACTTCCAGTTACACAGGCTCCAACCTGTATAACAGAGAACACTTGTTCTCCCTAGCACCACCCTGCCACCCTGGTTTCTCTGGCTACAACCAGATGGAAGCTACAACTTCCTGTGTTCAAGATCCCACTTGAACCTCTGAGGACAACAGTCCTCCCGAGCACCTCCCAACCTCCCTAGAACATAAATGAAAGTAAAAACATTCAACTACATAGATACATCAATTCTTACCAATATTTCTTTGTTTTGTACATCTGGTCATCTTCTGTCTGTTCCACAATTCATTTCTTCCTCTGTCTATTCAGCAGGTCTTCTCTGCATCAACTTGTTCTGTCATTATGCTCTTCTTCAACTTGTTCTGTTATCCTCCTCTTCGTTTCATCTTGCACTGCACATATACTCAATCTCATCCTGTGCATCCTCTCATTTTTCTTTTCTTACAATTTCATTCTTTTCTCATACAGAACAGCCAACATCGTGTTGTCTGTCTCATTTTCTTTTATACATACTCACGGTGGTTCAAATTCCCATCTCCTTAGGCAAAATGAAGACAACTGTATCAGCAACTGAAATGCCAACTAATCAACAATCATGAGTCCGTTTCGCTAACAGATTCCAAACTAAGGAGTTAACTGTGAGAGAGAACAATAACCCTTTGATCAACACTTGATCTGACGGTTCAGATCATTCCGCGATTTCGCATATCGCAATTTCGACACTTCTGATGTTCAATGTTCTTGTCACTTACAAATCCTGATCTACGAAATTCCGATACAGAACTTTTCTACACTAGCTCCTTCCTGAATATGACTATGGTCATAACCAAGCGCCTATGCAAAAAGCGCTTTCGCAATTTCTCCTTTTCGTGATTTTCAACACTATGCTCTGTTGACCCCAAGTCAGCAAATTTTTTATCACTTTCCACATGTCCTGTGATTCGATGATCCAGATGTGATCTTGATTCAATGGCTACGGTTGAATCACGATTTCGCGATTTCAACATTCTTGTTGCATTGTGTTCTTTGCCTCTCCATGTCATGATTCACGAAACTCCGATATGGAGTTAGATCAATGGTCCAGATCTGAGCTTGATTCAACGGCTGCGATTGAATAACAATTTTTCATATCGTGAAATCGACATTCTTGTTGCATTGTTTTCTTGCCTCTCCATGTTGTGATCCCCGAAACTCCGATATGGATTTAGATCAACGGTTCAAATCTGAGCTTGATTCAACGGCTGTGATTGAGTCGCAATTTTGCATATCGCGAAATCAAGATTTCTAATGTCAATAATCTTTGACATGTCCAAGTCTCGATCCCTGAAACTCCGACAAGGACTGGAATCAACGGTCCAGATTCAACCTTAATCTGACGGCTCAGATTTCATCGTGATTTTGCATATTGCGATATCAGGATTCCTGTTGTCAATAATCTTTAACATGTCCAACTCTTGATCCCCGAAACTTCGACAAGGACTGGAATCAACGGTCCAGATTCAACCTTAATTTGACGACTCAGATTACATCGTGATTTTGAGAAGTTAAGGAACCCTATTCCTTTGACTCTCCAGTCAGCGAACTTACGATCTTTCTCCACGTGTCCTTCCTAGTGATGGACGATCCTCCTTCTTTCGGGATTTTGTGAGCCCCTTTTCTCCTTGTTATACTTTAAAAAGAGTGTAGGTTCTCCTTGATCCAACGATGGTCAGATCCCGCGCTTGGATCAAACCCCTGAGATCTATCCTCCTCTTCAACACACTCTTCTTGTCTAAATCCAGATCTAATGGCCCTCGTTCTGTCGTGAATTTTGGATGGGATCCAACGATCAGTAGTTCTTATCAAACTTTACGAGTCTTTGATCACTCGATCAATGTTGTGTTGCCTTCGATCATTCGACCTTCCTGAACTTATCTTTTGTTTGCCTGTCGATTACAAACTTCTTGTACTCATGCCATCTTCACTGTTGTACTTTCCATCAATGAAAATCATTTACTGTTTGTTAGATATATGCCATTCGCTATCTGTTAAATATTTTCCAACAATCTCCCCCTTTGGCATTGATGGCAACACACGCACCCACATGCATTGCATTCAGATCTCCTCTCCTGAACTTTTTTCTCCCCCTTTGACATCAATGTCAAAGAAGAGACATTCTTCCCCTGATCTGTTGCAAAACATACTCCCCCTGTCGACTATAAGCATCTTGGAAATACACCAGATATTCAATAAGTAATCCCCCTGACCAGGTGAACAGATTAGACACAAGAGATTATAACCTCCAACTTTTGACAAAGATATCCAAAAGGGGTCGTTGCTAATGGTTTAGTAAAGATATCAACAATCTATTCTGTAGAAGGTATATAATTCAGTTGAACAATTCTGTTTGTAACTTGTTCTCTGAGAAAATGGTACTTGATTGGAATATGCTTAGTCT
>ML810012.1:155486-167760 GCA_009831015.1 Picea engelmannii | reverse complement strand
TAAATTGAAGAAGTCTCAAGAAGCATTATCAGGTTCTATGTGATGATTGGTTGATGGTGATGATTTAATGTAAAGTTTTATTATCTCTCATATATTCTTGGGTGGAAGGAAGGGGAAAGGATGGAGAGTTCAAATATCTCTTGGTATTGGAGGATTGTATCTTCATCTTGGAGGTTTATCCCTCCCTTTACATTTGGAAACTGTAGCTACCTTTGGAAATCATTACTTCCCTTGAACAATAACTATTGATTATTTCTCATATATTGTGCATGGTGTATTGTGGTGTATTGGTGTAACTCTTATAATATTTTTAATTTCTCATTGGATATAATTGAATGGTTTAAGTATAAGTTGAAAAAGGGTTTTAAATTGTACTTGATACTGATTCACCCCCCTCTCAGTATCAAAAACTATAACCCTTATTATCCCTAACACCTAACCCTTAATTCTCGCCATACCTAACCCATATAAACATTAACCCCTAATCTCTATAAATCACAATTATAAGACAATATAACATTTGTCTGACTTGTAACTCCTAATGAGCTTAACTACCATAACCACTAACTCATATATTCATTAACCTTTAACTATTGTAACATTTATAATGGATAAACCCTATTCTCAAACCCCTATAAATCCTCACTACTATTACCTTAATTGGTATAAACCCTATAACCCTTAGAATACCTAAATTGAAAAAATATGACCTCTAATCCTAAAACTCTAATCTATGATAACCCGTGAACCATAACCCTTAACCAAAATAACCACTAGCCAATATAATTATTCTAACCCTTAATTTTTAATTATTATAACCTTTGATTGCTATAATTTATATTTCCCCCAAGCCACAAATTCTAAAACCATGATTGCTATAATTGATTGCTATTATTGATATTTACCCATTTAACCTTTGTAACCATGAACCCATATAAACCATGTCAATCCTAACCTATAAACTATGTTACCCTTAATCCCCAACAATTATAACTACTGATCCCTATAACCAATATAATCTATAAGCAATACAACCACTAACCATTATAATTTTTTTAACCACTAACCACATAAATCACAATCACGCTTAACCCTTAACTCCTAAAAACCTCGACCCTTTACATGTTATCTATATAACCCATGTTACGACTAACCCTTATAATATGTATAACTTATAGTTTCTATAACCCCATTAACCCTAAGTGTTTAGCTATATCCACTAATAGTTATATACATAAACCCCACTAAACCTATATCACCCCTAAAACTTAACCCTCATAACCCTTAAATTTGAAAACCCCAAACCATAATAACTCCTTACACATATTTCTTATAATCTCTTAACTCTTTTAACACTTAGAAATTATAACCCTTAACTCTTAATCATTATAAAGACAAAATCCTAACTCGCGTAACCCCTAATCCTTATGAACCCTTACCTCTAATGTCATCAACCTATACCTACATTCTTAAAGAACATAACCTCTAGCCCTTAAAAATCCCTTTATCCCATAACACTTATATTCTTAATCACCCTTTACCCTAATAACAACTAATACCTAACCCCTATAATTATTAATCTATAAATCATATATTTATAACCCCTAACACCAACAACCCATAAAACCAAATCATAACTCTTATAAGCCCCAAACTTTAACCTTATAATTCCTAAATTTCGATCCTTGTAACTATTTTAACCAGTGTTATCAACATCTCGATAATATCGCGATGTTTGTGATATTATCTTCAAAATCAGGGCCAACAATATTTTTCGATATTTTCATTCTTACAACATTGTTTTTCATTCTTACGACATTTTTCGATATTTTTCCTGATGTTGCCAATATTTTTTTTCGGACCCTTGGTGATATTTTGTTGATGTCAATGTCGATGTTTTCAACATTGATTTTAACCATTCACATTAATTATCCATAATATTCATACCTCATAATTCCTAACCAATAACTGTAACATCCCGCTCTGGCGCACTGAGAACACTTATTATTTGAGGACACTTGCTCGCAAGTGATCTGGACCCTTTTTGATGTTAGACCTTTTATATTTGATTATGATGTGATTGACAGATGACATGATGTGTTACTATTTGATGTAGACGGGTGCTATTGACTCAGTTTTATTGAGTGTGTAGGGTTTTTGACCTTGAGGATGCAGAGGCATCAGTAGAACCCCGTTGGACTCTGGACTGAGTCAGGGAGTGTGCTTTTGGGTTGATATGATTATTATGATGTTTCATTTGATTTGATGATTTGATGTCGACATTTATGACATGATTATTGGTGATGCAGGCTGACGATAGCTTGCCGACTTGACTCACATATGGAGTAAAGGGGCCACACACGATTGCAGAGAGGTTGAGGGAGAGGGGTGGACAGCAGCCCTGCCACCGCCTGCTAGCACTCCCGTCGTGGCTCGAACTGTAGGTTAACGATTACCTAGTTCGAGAGGACCCACGATGCCGTGAGGGCCAACTGCGACAGTCGCTCACGATGATTCTAAGGGGCGCGCAATAAGGCGTGGGCCTTATTACTTAGAGCCCTTAGTCTCCTACTAGTTCACCTGGCGGAGTATTGACTCCAGGGGTTATAGAGGTCTACCAATCAGTTCAGTTGGCGAGTGGCACCCTTGGAGCACGTGGTGCATCCTGAAGGGCACGTCGCACAAAAGAAACTCCATTGGCGAGTGTCACCCTTGGAGCACGTGGTGCATCCTAAATGGCACGTTGCCAAAATAAATTCCAGAGGCGAGTGGCACCCTTGGCGCATGTGGTGCGACCTGAAGGGCACGTCACGATAAAGGTGGTTGAAGGAGTCAACCTAATTAGCCCTAAGTCTTGAGCACCTGAATAAAACCTTAAGCAATTCCCTTAACCAATCGTCGCCTGACTCAAAATCCAAACCCTAAGCCTAAGACCTTCTAGAAAATCGGGGGGGAATTTAGTGTGGCTTAAACAATTGAAAATTTAAAAAAAAACAAAAAAAAAGGGATACAAAAACTCAGACCATCACCCTCTCTTTATCCTTGTCTACTTAATAAAACTATCCTCCATCGCCTAGATCTTCCAGTATCCATCTCCCTTTTACTTGTCTAGTTCACATTACTATATCGCCACCCCTCCTCGTAAATCCTCTTTATTCATTTTTGTAAAACATTTACTTTTCCCCTATACTAGTTTGCCATCGCCTTAATCTCTCATTAATCCTAAATATATAGATATATTAATGGTAAATTAAATGATGAATGCATGCTTACTATAGAAAAATGAATATATATATATATATATGTATATTTATATTATAAACAAATTATAAACTAATAAAGTTAAGCATGTGAAAATAAAAGGAAACTAAAAATGAGGGCACATACCCTTGAATTTTTGAAAAGAAAAATAAAAATGAAATATATAAACAAAATAAACTAAAAGGAAAAATAAGAAAGTCAAAAGAGAAAAAGGGGGGGAAAAACCTAAGAGAAAAGAGAATTAGGGTTTGAGTCTGAATAAGAGGAAAAGAGGAGGGGGAAAGAAGGGACTTTTTGTTGAGATTGGTATTGTTATGCTGGGAGAATAGAGACTGATTGATTGCTGGTAGGAGTTGGGGATCCTCAACAGACTTGAGTGGTAGCTCAGCCCTGGAGGCGAGCTGAGGAGCTAGTTACTCTCTGATTGTGTGTGGCCTCTTTGCGGATCGGGGAGATGAGGGGGAAGAAGAGTACCCCTAGCGTTGGCTGGGAGGTACCGGTGAGTCCTCTACGGTCGACAAGCAGGAGCAGGAGCGGCATGGAGCGGAGTGCGGACGTCATCGCGGCGGGCTATAAGGCAACGATATGGCTTGTTTAACAATTTTGGTCGAGTAGGCTATGCTAGTACCAGATAGGGTTGTATATGTATCGCCTTCTAAATCTATGCAGAGGTAATAAAAATCTGTTAACAATGGACTCTTCTTGTTGCGTGAAATGTTGATAGATTGACTGTACATGTATTTTTCTCCAACACCCTGTTAATGTATTAAAAATGTGTTTTGAATGTACCACCCAGCTGGCCTGAAGTGTAATAGATTGGGGTTTTTATATGCTCTGCTTCCTAATTCCATGTAGGTGTAATCAAACCTGTTATCCATGAATTCTCCTTGCCTCTTGAATGTAATAAGGGCAGTCGTATGTATTTCCCAGCAGTAGTAATAATGATGTTTTGGCCAGCCGTAATTTCTGTTTACCTGAAGGAAATAAGACTGAATGCAAAGGTTGTAGAAGAAATGTTAAGTTGCTAGATGGGAAAGAGGGGACTGGAATCCTTGCCTTCTTCTCTGTCAACAGTTATATAAAATGCGCACTGGTACAGTACCGGCATTTTCAGACAAGGAATTTCGAATAGATAGGGTTCCATCAATGAATAGATTATAGTTACAGTTATAGTTTGAATGTTAGATTGCTGGATGGGTAAAAGTGGACCGGAATCCTTGCCTTCACCTCTGTCCTCGCTGTTGACTGATACCTTTCCTTGAGCTCGACTCTGCCAGAAATTTTGACCTGGCGTAATGCGCGTCTGAGTCTAATCGTGATGCGCTCCTCTTGGTTGAGTTAACGTATGGCGTTTTCTCCCTTGTAGAATGTATTTTGGTTATTAATTATTTCATGTTCAATTATTAAATGCAATCCGGCGTAATTAATAGGTAAAGATGTTTAATATAAGCTTCCCTTTCATTGCAATTCAACCAGAACGAGAATAAGCCGGATGATGGCTTAGTTCCATTAAACCCTTCCTGGATACTAAACCATGTTCAGAACTCGAGCTTAAGCCGAACGTGACTAACTGGACCCTTCTTTTTCTTGACTCAATTTGTATACCCACGCCTTGATAACTGGGGTTCCGACGATTTAGGTTTCACGTGATGTTCCATCACCAGGCGCTGGGTTACTATAGCTGGTATAGTCTCGTTCCCTTACGAGAGAAGTGTAGAAGTCTGGTCGTGTGCTAAGATAGTAGATACGGGGTATAGCTGGAATAAACAGTAATTTGATTTACGAGATTTCATTTTACCACTATCGAACCCTGCAAGGAATAATTGACAATCGTGCCCAGGCGAAGGTTGGGATTTTAATACCACGCCATGTAAACTCTCGTCGTTACCAACAGGCCCAGACGGAATTACATTGCCAGGAAATCCTTCACGGTGATATAGGACCGGCGAGTGCTGTATCCTCTATCCACATCTTCGAATCATCGGGGTCTCTCTGGTATGATGGAAGGCAGCTCAACAATCCGTGTTTAATTCATCCTTGATTTTTACCTTGTTCTCGAAATCGCCCCTGGCAGTAAATGAACCCATGACCTCTGCTGTGTAGGACAGCGACTCCCACCTCTGACAGTGGCGGCCGCACAATATCTTCCTTAAATTGGCCGGGCCTTTCACGTTGCTGGCAGTCTTCAGGTGATGGATTACCATTTGATTTACGTGCTCTTGGGCAGTGTGCTCCTTGAGCAACTACCTTCATTTATGGACAAATTTGTTGTTTTTAATTTTAATATCAATTTTCTCTGGGAGCCCTACGACTCACGCCAGGTCTGTTCCCTTTTGCCCATCACCGCAGTCCCCAAGACTTACAGGCATAATTAAGGGACTCGATACGGTGTAAGGATCAGATTGTGATTTCAGAAAAGAATCTATTACCATACAACTTCCGATGAAATTTCATCTACCTTACGAATTACCTTATGTTTCTCCTTAGGGTTTTTACTTCACTATGCTCGCCATCCTCCTTTTTCTATTATTATACCTGCCGCGCCAGGTATATAGCAATCGATATTACTTGACTTCATATTAATCCACAGTCGACTATAAATTTTATGAACTTTTTCAAAGTTAAACATTGTACTTTTGAATTTATTATAATTTAAAAATATTTAAATTATTTTTCTTTATAGTTATTGGTAGATCATTTCAACCTCCTATTACAGAGGTGGCGGCGGCATGTGAAACCCTATTTTATATTATTAAATGCTTTAATTAAGTTTTGTGCATGCAATATACATATAATTTTAAGTTGATGTCCTATTTAATAATATTAAATGCTTTAGTTAAGTTATGTGCCTGCGTTAAAGTAAGAAAACAATCTAACAGTGGACTCTAAGATGTGAGTGTATGGATTATTTTAATAAGAATTTCATAAGAAGGAAAGTAAACAGTTCTGGGAAAGGATGAAACTAAGTGTAGTTAATGCATCAGAGCGGTTAATGCAGAATCGCGGAAGAATATTATATTTCTATATATAGTATTGAATGTAAATTTATAATTTTTATTTTATTATATCTGTATAGCGGGCAGGTATAAGCTGTCAAGCAGCTTTGTTTTATTTTACTTCGATGAGGTATAGTCAGTGAGATTCAAGTTAATAGATGATTATGATTCCGTGGCAAAGAAGGGATACAATTGACACGAAAGTTTTCTGTGATGCTATGTTTTACAAAAGAGGAACTTCATTCACCCTATCAAACACATTATGATTGCATCTTGGCCTTTATTTCATTATGCCCACTATCATTATTTTGTTTATTATTTTTGCAATGCTGTGGTAATTTAAGCGCATGGTAAAATATTGGTGAACTATTAATGGGAATGTTATTGCAATATGGAAATGTTAGCATTAATAATTGTGGAATTATAAGATCCTCTTGGTTTAATTGCAACGCTATTTCCGTGTGTGGTTGAACTATGTAAAGGTAATGCCCATGCCAATTAAAAGGGGGCTATTACAACATTGATAACCTAAATGAAAGAACATGGTCATTTACTTTACGATGTTATTGAAGTACATGAGTAATGATATGGCTAATTTATTGTAAGGTAAATTCAATTTTATGATGATTGCCAGCTTGAAAAGGGTAGTCCTTGAATTTAAGTACTTTAGTAATGTGGTTCATGGTAATTTAATGTAAGGTATTGATTAAAGTTCATGCTAAGGTTATGGTTAGGGTAAATTCTATGTTAATGGCTTTATGGAATGTTAAAGTAACAGTTATAGATAAATGGTAAGTTGCCAAGAGGTCGTTTTTCTATTTTAGTTACTGTGAACATAATGTGTTATTGGTGATGGATCTATCAATGTGGAGGTTGCCATCGTTTTTGGGTTTGACAATGTAATTGATAAAGACAACATAAGGAGCCAGGTGATTGTCCTGCATTTTTAGTGTCATAATATAAAATTTAATGCGGTCATTAATTTGTGATTAGGATGTTGAAGGTTATTATCCTCGACAACGGTTATAATGTGATATCTTGGAAACGCACAAGGACCAAGATAATTTGGTAGAAGAGGAGGTGCGATTAAATGAATTACCTTACCTTAAGGTTGGCCATAGTAACTTGTCATTTAATAGAAGTCAACGGAGTGAATGGTATGTTTTTAACGTCTTTGAGTCTCTCTAGTGGTGGGTCGTTGTCGGAGTCCTTCCGACTTGCGTCTCCCGTAGAGGTCATGATGGTCCCTGATTTGGTAGTACTTGGTGGTATTGTATTGCGTAGTATGTTCGTGTCGGGCGGGATATAGACACCTCTTGTAGCTTAGTATTTATGTCTGCGTATAAATCCGGTGGAAGGAATCCAGTGCCGTATCAAGAGTCTCGGGCTGTTTAAAGGCACAGTTCCACTCTTGTGACACACTCTGAGCCGTATTAGTAGCATCAAGTTGTTTAAAGGAACAATTCCACTACTGCGACTCCCATGTTGGATTCTTTCATTCTAGGATAGTACTGTGCCTAACCCCTGGTGTCCCTTTTTCTACTTACAGCTGCTAGTTGCACGCCTTATGTCCAGGGGCGTTTATCTCTTGTTGTCACTGTGATATGTCGGGTCGCCTTGATTGTGTTCGTCTTACTTGCGTCTTGTTGGTTTGAGTGGTGACGTAGAGTCGAGGGGGTTGTTTCTTCTACACGCGCGCACACACTTTAAAAAAAAAAATTGCACCTGTTGACAGAGTAGTTGTCCTTAACTAGGAGGGTTGTTACATATGGTATCAGAGCCGGTTCGACCCGCGACTTGGGGTTATCTACGGATTTCGTTGACATGAGTTGGTGTTATTATATTGTTGTTGATCGATTTGATTGTGTGCGTGAACGGTAATGATGGTTAGAGGACACCGCGGAGGCAGACGACAGGGTGCTAGGGGAGGAGGCGCGACGCCTCCAGTAGCATCTACGCCTGAGGGGTCTAACCCCCAGGAAAGTGAGCAGGTTCTCGGATAGGAGTAGATCGTAGTTGGTGATGTCGTGGGGTTGATGAGTTTTTTCGGCGCATGCCTGAGGCATTGATCAGCCGATTGGACAGAGAAAAGGCCAGGGCACCGGCACCCGCTGAGGTTCCGCCGCGCGCACCGGACGTTATAGGTAGCTTTCACCATGAACTCGAGTAGGTGAATTTTTCCGAGATCTTTGGTGCCCCGGACGGTGCAGGCGTTGAGGCATGGTTGGAGAATATGGCGATGTGCTTCGCACTTCGCGATTATACCTCCAACATGAAGGTCCGCATGGCAGTCTTTCAACTAGAGGGGAGCACTCTTCTATGGTGGAAGATGCTCCTGCTGCAGCTGAACATGGTCGTTGAAGACGTGTCATGGGAACTGTTTGAGGAACGGTTCTGAGAGAGGTACCTTTCAGAGGAATTCATTCGAGCGTCAGCTCAATGAGTTCAATGCTTTACGACAGGGAGATCGTAAGGTGCTCGAGTACGAGGCACATTTTATGGCGCTGCTCTGGTCATCTCTGCACCTTAACTTTGAGAAGTTTAAGGTCATCAGGTTCGCATTGGGCCTTAACGACAGCCTGCGTGCAAAGGTTTAAATGTTTGATGCGTCAAACCTTGCACAATTTCGTCCAGAAGGCAGTGGTTTAGGACAAGTATAGGTTCATAGAGAGGGCTTCGGGAGCCAAACACAAGGTTGGAGGAAAGGTTACGGGCTGTGCCCTTAACCGGGGAGAGTTTGTCACGAGGTTCAACTTGTACGTCACGATCTTGGATCTTATGACGTCGAGATCGGTATGGATTGGTGGGAAACGCATGAGGCGATACTCAACTGTAAGACGAAACGGTTGAGCTGGGTTGACGGTGAAGGACAAAGACGTGTGATCGTAAGAAGGAACCAGGGAGTTTCCATGCGGTTCATCTCTTCCTTACAATTACGGAAGCGTATGCGCAAGGGGTGAAAACTTTATGCTATCCTCGCGCTAAATGAGAAGGGAGTAGCAGAAGGTCTAGAACACCTCCCGGTGGTGAAGGAGCGGACGTGTTTCCAGAGGAGTTGCCTAAGATGCCGCCGGAAAGGGAACTAGAGTTTACCATAGACTGGAAACCGGGGACTGAACCGATAGCAAGAACGCCTTATCGGATGTTGACCCCGAAGTTGCAAGAGTTGAAAACACCACTGAAGGAGTTGTTGGACCGGGGACTGATACGTCCTAGTGTGTCACCATGGGGTGCACCAGTTATCTTCATACGAAAGAAGGACGGATCATGGAGGCTTTGCATTGACTACCGCCAACTGAACAAGGATACGATCAAGAATCAGTATCCCTGACCAAGAATTGATGATATGTTCGATCAAATGAAGGGTGCGACGGTGTTCTCTAATATCGATTTGCGATCAGGGTATCACCAGTTACAGATCAAGGAGGATGACATCCCTAAGACCGCCTTTAAGACGAGATTTGGACATTACGAGTTTACTGTTTTTTCATTTGGACTGACAAACGCCCCAGGGGTATTCATGAGTTTGATGAACGGGGTGTTCCGCGAGTACTTGGACAAGTTCGTCCAAGTGTTCATTGACGATATTTTGATCTACTCTCGGATGATGGAGGAGCATGACGAGCACTTGCGCTTGGTACTACAATGTTTACGAGAACACAAATTGTATGGGAAGTTGTCCAAATGCTCTTTTTACCAATCGAGGATTCACTACTTAGGGCATGTCATCTTCGGCGAAGGTGTCACCATGGATCCAGCCAAGGTGGAGGCTATTATGGAATGGCCTACACCGTCGAATGTCACAGAAGTGCATAGTTTTATGGGATTAGTAGGATACTATCGACGGTTTGTCGAGGGTTTTTCAAGGATAGCAAATCCAATCACGGAATTGCAAAAGAAAAACAAGAAGTTTGTTGGGACCGAGAAATGCGCGGAGGCATTTCGGGGGCTTAAGGAGTTGTTGACCACCGTGTCGATACTAAAGGTCCCTGACATGGACAAAGAATTCTTGGTATGCACTGACGCATCCAAGGAAGGTTTAGGCGGAGTCTTGATGCAGGACGGATGAGTGATTGCTTACATTTCGAGGAAGCTGAGAAGGCATGAGGAGAATTACGCGACACACGATTTGGAGTTATTAGCCATCGTATATGCCTTGAAGGTTTGGAGACACTACCTTATTGGACGAAAATTTTGAATTAAAGACTGATCATTGTGGACTACAACACATTTTTACGCAAAGCGACCTGAACGCGCGACAACGGCGTTGGTCGGAATTACTTAGCGAATACGATTTCGAGATTACTTACCTAAAGGGAACAATGAACCGAGTGGCAGATGCTTTGAGTCGGAGGCCACGCATATTTTCGGTGTTACCTCTTCAGACAAATCTACGTGAGAAGATTCTCACCTTACAGCGTGATGATGACGGATACACAGAAGTCAAGGATTTTATCGGACAAAACATAATGATGGTACCACGTTATGAGGGATATTCACTTGATAGCGACGGTTTATTGAGGTATAGAAGTCAGATTTACGTATCGCCAAACGACGAGTTGAGGATGTTGATCTTGAGCGAGGCTCATAGAGCAGTTTACATGGCTCACCCGGGGGTTACGAAGATGAGGGCAGACCTCAAACCATTATTCTTTTGGAAAGGGATGAAGGCCGACATAGTCAAATTTGTGGCTAGATGTCTCGAGTGCCAGCAGGTAAAGGCTGAACATAGACACCCGACAGGATTACTTCAACCACATGCCATTCCAGAATCGAAATGGGAGGTTATATCGATGGATTTTATTGTTGGATTGCCACTGATGGCAAGGAGACATGACTCGATTTTTGTAGTGGTAGACACTCTGACGAAGAGTGATCACTTTATTCCTGTGCGTACGACGTATCAGGCACCTGACATAGCGAGAGTTTTCATCAGTGAGATTGTGAGGCTGCATGGCGTGCCTAAAAATATCATATCCGATTGAGGATCGGTGTTTACTGGACGATTATGGACGAGTTTCCAAGAGGCCTTGGGAACCCAGCTTAACTTTAGTACTGCATATCACCCAGAGATGGACAGACAGACAGAACGTACGAAGACATGTTGCACATGTACGTGATGAACCAACAAAAGTGTTGGGAGGAATTCTTGCCTCTAGTAGAGTTCGCTTACAACAAAAGTTATCAAGGCACCAGAAAGATGGCGCCTTTTGAGTTTCTTTATGGGCGACCGTGTCGGACGCCCTTGAGTTGGGATCGACTTGAGGATAGGGTCCTGGTGGGACCAGAAGTGATCCAAGAAATGTAAGAGTAGATGCAATCCATAAGACAAAGGATTAAAGAAGCGCAAGATCGACAGAAGAGTTATGTCGATGTGCATCGAGTCGACCGTAGATACGAGGTCGGCGATCGAGTCTTCTTGCGGGTTAAACCGCATAAGAGTTCGATCAAGTTTGGAAAGGGAGCTAAACTATCTCCTAGGTTCGTGGGACCTTTCGAGATTGTGGAGAGAAAGGGGCCCGTGGCCTATCAACTAGCCTTACTTGATTCTTTGAGGCGTATGCACGATGTTTTTCATGTATCTATTTTGAGACATTATATTAGTGATCCTACACACATGATTGACCTGAGTTCCTTGCAGGTATCGGACGAGGGATCACTAATGGCTGAGCCGATCCGCATCTTAGATCATCGCGTTCGACAGTTACGACGTCGAACGGTAGATCATTTCAAGGTCCAGTGGGACAGTTATAGTCCACGCTCGGCGACCTAGGAGGACGCAGATGATATGCGTCAGCAGTTTCCATTTTTGTTTGATGGATAGACTTATGATACTGTGATACTTTATTTCTGCATTGTACTGAGAAACTTTGGGACGAAGTTTAGACCAAGAGGGGGTGTATGTAACATCCTGCTCTGGCGCACTGAGAACACTTATTATTTGAGGACACTTGCTCGCAAGTGATCTGGACCCTTTTTGATGTTAGACCTTTTATATTTGATTATGATGTGATTGA
>ML810012.1:136417-151172 GCA_009831015.1 Picea engelmannii | reverse complement strand
ATTTCTATATATAGTATTGAATGTAAATTTATAATTTTTATTTTATTATATCTGTATAGCGGGCAGGTATAAGCTGTCAAGCAGCTTTGTTTTATTTTACTTCGATGAGGTATAGTCAGTGAGATTCAAGTTAATAGATGATTTTGATTCTGTGGCAAAGAAGGGACACAATTGACATAAAAGTTTTCTGTGACGCTATGTTTTACAAAAGAGGAACTTCATTCACCCTATCAAACACATTATGATTCCATCTTGGCCTTTATTTCATTATGCCCATTATCATTATTTTGTTTATTATTTTTGCAATGCTGTGGTAATTTAAGCACATGGTAAAATATTGGTGAACTATTAATGGGAATGTTATTGCAATATGGAAATGTTAGCATTAATAACTGTGGAATTATAAGATCCTCTTGGTTTAATTGCAGCGCTATTGCCGTGTGTGGTTGAACTATGTAAAGGTAATGCCCATGCCAATTAAAAGGGGGCTATTATAGCATTGATAACCTAAATGAAAGATCATGGTAATTTACTTTACGATGTTATTGAAGTACATGAGTAATGATATGGGAAATTTATTGTAAGTTAAATTCAATTTTATGATGATTGCCAGCTTGAAAAGGGTAGTCCTTGAATTTAAGTACTTTAGTAATGTGGTTCATGGTAATTTAATGTAAGGTATTGATTAAATTTCATGCTAAGGTTATGGTATTTGTGATTAGGATGTTGAAGGTTATTATCCTCGACAACGGTTATAATGTGATATCTTGGAAACGCACAAGGACCAAGATAATTTGGTAGAAGAGGAGGTGCGATTAAATGAATTACCTTACCTTAAGGTTGGTCATAGTAACTCGTCATTTAATAGAAGTCAACAGAGTGAATGGTATGTTTTTAATGTCATTGAGTCTCTATAGTGGTGGGTCGTTGTCGAAGTCCTTCCGACTTGCGTCTCCCGTAGAGGTCATGATGGTCCCTGATTTTGTAGTACTTGGTGGTATTGTATTGCGTAGTATGTTCGTGTCGGGAGGGATATAGACACCTCTTGTAGCTTAGTATTTATGTTTGCGTATAAATCTGATGGAAGGAATCTAGTGCCGTATCAAGAGTCTCGGGATTTTTAAAGGCACAGTTCCACTCTTGCGACACACTCTGAGCTGTATCAATAGCATCGGGCTGTTTAAAGGCACAGTTCCACTACTGCGACTCCACTATTGGATTCTTTCATTCTAGGACAGTACTGTGCCTAACCCATAGTGTCCCTTTTTCTACTTACAGCTGGTAGTTGCACGCCTTATGTCCAGGGGCGTTTATCTCTTGTTGTCACTGTGATATGTCGGGTCACCTTGATTGTGTTCGTCTTACTTGCGTCTTGTTGGTTCGAGTGGTGACGTAGATTCGAGGGGGTTGTTTCTTCTACACGTGTGCACACACTTTAACAAAAAAAAATTGCACCTGTTGACAGAGCAGTTGTCCTTAACTAGGAGGGTTGTTACAATAACCATTAATACATAAAACCATCCAAATAAAAACCCCTAAACAACTAGTCTCTAACCAATATCCTCTAATCCATATAATTCTTGAAACCATTAACACTTATAGCCCCTATTACCCCTAAACCTTATATACCTTAACACATAACCCATAATTCATATAACCCTTAATCCATAAACCCACTAACCCCTTTAACTCCCAATCCATAAAATCACTAACCCTTTAACCCCTAATCTCTAATCCTTATAACCCATAACCCTTTAACCCTTAAAATATATAAAACTATGATAAATCCTTTAAATTATACATACCCAAACCCCTTTAACCTCTATCCCCAATAATGTCTTATTATTAAATTATATAAGTCTTAACACTCATAATATCTAACCTCAAACTCTTTTAACCCCAAATCCCTTGTACAATCCCTAACCATTATAATTAGTGTGACTCACATATTTGACCCTAAACCTCTATAAAACTTAATCCACAACCCCTATATCCCTTAACAATTATAACCCTTATCAACTAATAAGTAATATAAATTAACCCATGGAACCCTAAACCTATAACACTTTTAATCCATAATGTCCAAGAATAACCCTTATAACCCTAATCTCTAACACATATAGCCTTGTCAAAATGATGATTTGATGATGCAATAAAGTGGGTGTGTCCCTCCAATTTGAGTCTGAAAACCCTCCCATATCGTGAAGGCATGCCAATAGTCTATCCATGACAAATTTCAGTGCATACAGAAACTGTTTGAAAAAATTTCAACGTTGGCCCCACTCGTAGGTCCCTGTTGCCGGTGTCTAGTCCTCGTGCAATTTTTGTTCCTCGTTCATCATTAATCATTCCTTGTTCCTCGTTCCTTGACCATGGTGTAGTCCCCAAGATCCATTATTTTTGTAAAAAATTACATACTAATGGCATACAATGTCCCACACAAAAGCCAAATTAATATCCACTACATAAGTATTTTGTCTTTTTTCAATTACTATGTAATAGATCTCAATTCTAAGAAGATTCAAATAGGACCTAAGAACCTTAAGTTATTTACTTAACCATGGGTGACATAACACTATCATTCAATAGTAAAATTTTTACATTTCATTGTTTGGCATCATGTGTACTGAGGGCTTGAGCCACCATATCCACAAAGGAAACATACCAAGAATATTTGTCTAATGAACAAGATATGGTACTATCCATTTTGAGGTTTGGTATAGAGATTGTTCTTATAGAATACACTACATTGCACCATAATATAAGACCTACACTCCTTGAAAACCGTGTAACACCATTCAAATTAGACACAATATTCTTGCGACGAATTAGCTATACTATCGACGAACTTTTTTCATCGATAGTATAACAAATTCGTCGCAAGATTATTTACATTCGTATCTTGTGCGACGATATAAAATGATTCTTGGATTCATTTCATATTTTGTTTATCAAATTGAAATCTCAATTTGATACTTTGCAAGCTAGTTGGACCTTCAGTCAAATACAAATATGAAACTTGGAATCATTAACATATCTACTAGAACATATGAAATATAGGGTTTATGGTTTCCATGATGAAGTGATGGTGGAAGAAAGTGGGTGCGTCGGTCAAATTTGAGTCCAGAAACCCTCCCATATCGTTAATTCATATGAATAGTATATCCAGGTCAAATTTCAATGCATACAGATACAGTTTGAAAACATTTCAATGTTGGCCCCATTCACATGTCACTGTTATCCGCCTCTAGTATCTTGATGGTGTTGATTAATCAATCATTGAAATAGAGGGATTTTTCATCACATATATGATGAATATACATTTTATATACATTAATGTAGAACCTGAAAGCAAAATGAAGAAAGACCGACAAAAGCCTAAAATTTGCATCAACCAAATTGGGTACTTTGAAAGAAAATTAGGGTTTATGGTTTACATGATGAATTGATGATGGAATAAAAGTGGGTGTGTCACTCAAATTTGCGTCCAAAAACCCTCCCATATCATTAAGGCATGCCAATATTATATCCATGACAAATTTTAGTGCATACAAAAACTGTTTGAAAAAATTTCAATGTTGGCCCCATTCACAGTTCCCTATTGCCGGTGTCTAGTCCTCGTGCAATTTTCATTCTTCATTCATCATTCCTTGTTCCTCGTTCCTCCTTATTGTTGTACAAAACATACTAATGGCATAAAATTTCCCACACAAAGACCAAATTAATATCCTCTACATAAGTCTTTTGTCTTTTTTCAACTACTGTGTAACAAATCTCAATTCTAAGAAGATTCAAATAGGTAACAATATTGATGAAATCTTATACGATCATGATGGTATAAAAATGAAAGAGCTTCTCTTGGTTTCAAGAATAATTTATCCTCTACTGAACAAGGCCAACCACGTGAAGGTGGAAGCTCACATGGCCCCTCCCCTCCCTCTCACATCACTCGCAATTGATCCCCAAAACCCAATCTATAAAATATAAAATAATCAAAAGCAAAGTCCTATTAAGATTCATGCATAGAAACTACAAAAACAAAAATTAATGAAGGTACATGAAATTATGTGTTTCTAAATGATATTTTTAGTCTACCACATACTTTACTATATTGACAACTATTTTTAGGTTTCAAATAATAATTAAAAAACATGTAACCTAGGATACAAAAACGTCGCATAAAACTTAAAAACATGTAATTAACCCATGCCATTAAAATTAAATTATTTTAAGAGAATAATTCATACAAATTAAAAGATTATATAGTCACGTACCTAATCCAACCTCAACATTTGTGTAATCATCCTTATTCTCTATCTTGATATTCTTCATTGAACTTGACATCTGTATCATCATCTAGTTCTGAAACGATGTTGAAAGGATTGATTATATCATCACTGTCATCAATGTCATTTTCAAGCATATTTTCATCGACATCATTATCAGGAATTTCAATATTGTCTCCTATGCTTAGATCATGATCTTCTTCATCTTCTTCATCTGTTGACTCTCCATAATCTTCCGTCTTTGTTTGATATTCCGTCGAATCATCTTCTTGATCCTCAATATCATCTTCTTCCTGTAAATGAGTATACTTAATTGACCTTCCTCTTGGATCATATCTAACAACAAATGACCAATCCCTTTCACCTGGAACATTTGAGTAAAAGACCTGTTCACATTGGCTTGGAAAAACATAGAGATCATGTCCTCTTTCAAACATCATTATTTTAATCATTGGAAATCCGTTGGCATGTTGAATAGCAGTTCCTTCCTCATCACGTTCATGCATTCGTAACCTATACCATTTGACATTGAACATAACTAATTTGAAGGAATTAAAGTCACACTCAAGTATATCGTTTAAATACCCATAGTATATATTTCCCGATTCTTGAGGATGTCCATCACTCCTAGAGGAAACATTAGTAACCTAGAATACTGTAGTTATCCCACTATCAGGATTTTTCTTGGTTTCATCCAATTGTTTTATGCAAAATTTACGACCATTGCACCACATAGCCTTGTGGTGTTTCAACTACAATATGTTAGATATGTAAAAGATGCATTGTCAATTAATAAATTAACATATATTTATATAAATTCGAAAGTATATGAAAAATACAGTACACATGTAGTCACATTACTATAATATAAAATAACTGAATAAAATGGGTGAAATTGCTTACCTGTCCATCTTTCAAACCATATGCTAGATCAATTTCCCTCTGCGTAACATTGGCATATTCATTACGACGAGCTTCTCTAACCAATTCAGACAGTCGGTTCCATGATAACCTACCTCCATTATGTTGTTTACATCTTTCAATCCATACATTCATCCAATCAAGATTGTTTGTAATGTATAAATGCAGTGCATCCCACTCTAGAGCAACTAAATAAAAAAAAACATAATTCACCAATATTAAATATTAGTTATAACATACAATATGCAAGTAATTATAAATATTCTTAATTTATGAAATAAATTATATTAATATATTAATGAGTATGATCATATACACAAAAATAAAACTTTATATGTATTATTAATATAAATTTTCACAATTATTAATATATTACCTCTCATTTTTTTCATTCTACCTTTCCCCAATAGACGCTCCTGATCTTCAAATTTTTTGAAGGAGTTCACATCCCAAATGTGATCCACTGCATTCATAGTTGGCATTGATAATTTAGGAAGATACTGACTAATATACACCATGTATTGATATACCAAATATCCCTCCACCATAGAACCCTCAGGACGTTCTCTTTGTCTAACCAATGCCTTCAATGATTTCAAGTGCCTCTCCACCATCCACATTGAACTTGTGTGAACAGGTCCCCAAATTTCAATCTCCTCAACTTGGTGTATGGGGTAGTGTTCTTGTGCATTGAAAAATGTAGGAGGTATACACTTTTTCATTTCACACATTAGATGAGGAATTTATCTCTTCCAATACCTTATATCATCTTCATGGATTTCTTTCAATGAAAACCATCTACATGAGATCGTGACACAAGAAAATAACATGTTTCAACATAACATAACATAATATATTACATTACATTACAAGTACAACACGTGTCATTAAGTACAACAATAATTTGAAAGAACATTTTGCATATAAATCACAACTACATCTTACCTCATGTATTTTCCAAGATCATATATAACATGTTTGACGTTGTTGTCAAAGTCGTTTGGGAGAGATAGTGGTAGAACATATTGTAACAACAAAATGAATCGTTATTTGTTTTGACCAAAGTAGACAATAAAAAATAAAAACAATAAAAGATGTATAAGGCCAATATATATAAATATGTATACCAAAATTATTACCTTAATGAAGGTATGCCAATCATGTGTTTTTACCCCACCAAATTCACCTTTCTTCATTAAGATATTTTTTATGTTTGAAGCAAAACCTATGGGAAATTTAATTCTTTGAATGACCTCTTTTACATCATTTCTTTGTTGCTCTGTTAATAACCATGGAAGGTTATTTAGGTCTAGTACTCCATCTGATCTATTTGAATATCGGATCACACTTCGCATTGCATGATTGGCTTCCTGAATGTCAATACAAATTTTGACAATTTTTTCTTTGTCCCTCCTACCATCTATGATTCGCCATAACATTCTAGTCACATTCTTCCTGATATGCATTGTATCAAACAAATGAGTTATTTTTATCTCCTCATAGTAGGGAAACCTCATGAATTGAGTGGGATATTATTCTATTCCTCACGGAAGCCCATTATTAATACCTTCATGATGATTGCGGCCTTCATAAAGAATAAAAGAAATCACAAAAATAATTATCAAATACATAAATTCAATGATTAAAATAAACATTCAAAACATTACATGATATACGATACATTATGAAATTTAGTACCTTGACGATTTATATTATATTCCAACCTCCATAGGTGAGGTGTCATTCTTCGTGGTTTTAAACCAGTCTCTTCTTTCCCATTGAAAAGATGTTTTTCAGTAGTACAATACCTATGGTTCTTAGGAAGAAGGTGCCTATACTCATAAAACACCATCTTTCCTAAACTTTTTGAATGACGATACTTCATCTTAGGGCCACAAACTGGACATGCAAATTTACCCTTTGTTTGAAGACCCGCAACAAATGGATTAATGTCAATTATACGATGAGAATATTTAAAAATTAAACATGCACCATGATAACTTTAAAATATTATATAGTATTAAATAGAAATATTAGAATGCTACATACCACAAAAATGTGTTAGTCCAGGGGCATCATGAATTGTCCATAAAAATATTCCACATAATTTAAATTTCTTCTCCCCGACTGGTTTACATATGTCATACATTGTGATGCCAGCCCATAACTTTAGTAGCTCATCGATAAGAGGCTTGATATATACATTCATATCTTTAACCTGGTACTTACCTAATTGTTTGAAATTACACATAATTACTAAAGGAATGATATCATGTAATATATATAATTAAATAAATAAACAAAAGATGTTATGCAAAAATTGAAACAAATGAAAGTGTTAAATTCAAAAAAATAATGTAAACAAATACCTGGAATAATCATTGTCAACATTATGTGCTCCCTCTTTATTGACATCCAAGGAGGAATGTTATTGTTGATAACAAAAATAGGTCACACTTAGTAAATAGACCTAATCTCTCTGAATGGATTAACATCGTCAGCTGCCAATGAAATCCTAACATTGCAAGGTTCATATTTGAAATCTACCTATTTTTCCTCAATTTCCCTAAATGTAGAACCATCGACAAGCATTCGAAGAACACCATCTCCACTTATGTTACGTGCATGGTAATCCATAAATTGTTCTATGCTTTCACACCTGAACAATTGTTGCAAACATGGAATTATGGGAATATGACAAAGAACCTTTCGAGGCACCCTTTTTGTTACTAGATCGGTTCGATATCTATAGATAAGACATTGCGGACATTCGATTTTCGAAGCATGTTGTCCATAATATATTATATGGTCATTAGGACATGCATCTATAGTTTTATAATCCATTCCAATGTCTTTCATAATGGCATGCAAACCTCAATATGTGCGAGGTAAAATATTTGACGATGGTAACAAAAATTCACCTAACAATCTACAACATAACAAACAACTAGTGAATGTAAGAATATTAATAGTAAAAATTGCATTCTTATTTTACACATTAATTAACACTAAAAACAAATAGAAAAAAATCAACATTTATGTATAATATGAGATGAAACATATTACATACCTTAGTATTTGTGTCATACAAGTGTTAGACAAATTATTCATAGCCTTTAAGTTCACTAGCAACAATGTAGTGGAGAGAAGATTTTCTCTTGATCCTTCATAAAGTTGTTTATTTGCCTTTTCTAATAGAGGTTCATCATAAATACCAACAATTTCCCCATCTTCATCCGGCTGCGAAAACAAATCTTGGATCATTTTATTTGCCCCATCATCTTCTTCAATGGGATCATTAAATTGATTTGTCCCATCATCTTCTTCCATGAGATCCTCATTTGCTTGGTCATGATGATGTTCCTCAGCTTGTACAACATCATTTCTACTAATACTTGGTGCAATATTCTGCGGAAAGTTAGAGGGAAACTTAACTTTATAATTACAAACAATCATTGAAAATTAGTGTATACTATAACAAACATTCAAACAATATATATATATATATATATATAATTTTATATAAAATTAACAAAATAAAAAAAATATAATGAATATATAGCTAATTACCATGGGACGATATTCATTCAATTTGCCATCAATGTGCTCGTATTTCCTACAATGTTTTGTAGTTGTTGCTATTAAAATTCTTACAGGATGTATGAAGCAACATGTTTTACAAGGGCAATAACATCTACCATCACCCTTTTCACCCGCTTTACTTTTTTCCCCACTTCTAACAACATTTTGCGACATTCTTCCGCACAAAAATACCCTTTCGGAACCATCGTTGTTATAGAAAGATTGTCGCAACATCTTTAAATCATCAAATATTTATAGTCCAATTTTAGGTCACTATCGTCGCAATTGCGACGAACGTGACCTAAAAATATTTCCTTTTTTACCTATTTATTTTAGGTCATTTTTAACGGTCAATTTTAAGGTTAGATAAGTTGTCTCTCTTGCGACGGACAAACTACATTTGTCGCTCTTACGACGAAAATTGACCATAATAATTTATTCAAACTACATGCGTCGAGATAGTGACAAATACATGGTGGATTTAGAAAAATTGAACTTTGTCTCTTGCATGTTGCGACGAAAGAGTACTTTCGTCACAAGTGGTCGTCGCAAATTTTTCAATATGTAGTAGTGATGTGAGACTAAATAAAAGTTTGATGAAAACGCTAGTCTCTTGTTGTTAAAGTTAAGTAAGGTTTGAAGGTATGTGATCATATACTCCAAGTATATTACAGTTACAAATCACATTTGGATGATGAAACTGATGAGGGATTTTGGTTGAGGTACATGTTGGGTACATGGTTGAGACAAATAGTTGATGAGTTGGCACATACATGAGGTGTATAATTGATGATGTTGGTACATATTGATGAGTAGTTGATACATGATTTGTACATACTTGGTACATGGTTGGATGCACTTGTTTATGGTATAGTTTGATTACAGGTTGTTTGGTACAGGTTGGTGCATGGTGATGCACTTGTTTATGGTACATGTTGACTACAGGTTGAGGTACACGTTGATGCATGGTTCAGGTTTATTGGTATAGGTTGTTTGGTGCAGGTTTATTGGTACATGTTTACAACGGTATATCTCAAAGTGATAGTGTGATAGTGGTTCCATCATACTACTTATATGTCAGGGAGGTTGGACGGGGCAAGTATAGGTGGTTTGTAGCCACCTTCTAGTTGTAGCCAGAGATCATAGGGGGTTGTAACCTCCTTCTAGTTGTATCCATAGAATTGGGGAGTTGGAGCTTTCCTTATGTTGTATCCTAAGAAACTAGGGGGTTGGAGCCTCCTTCCAGTTACAGCTGGAAAACAAAGGAAGTTGGTACTTCCAATGAATGTACTTCTTAAAGACATATAAGAAAAATCATTTTGTGGTTTTCTCCCACTTTGGGATTCCATGTAAAACACTGGTGTACTGTGTATGTGTATGATTGTTCATTTGTTCATTTCTTATTTACTCTGCAATTATTGGATGATAATGCTACATTGATATAACACTTGGATTATGTGGTTAAAAATGATTAAATTTCTCTACTACTGATTCACCCCCCCTCTCAGTAATCCAACAATAATTAGATCTAAAGATGGCTCGAGGAACAACATAAAACTACATTTATTTTTATTTGGAGGACCTGTTATCATAGGATTTATACTTGTGCAAACCCTCCACAAGATCCCAAATCTTGTGTAATTATGCAATAATCTACCAATTTCACCTAAGTAGAAACTTCCCTCGTTTCACTGATAGAAGAGGTCCACCAAAAGGGAGGCTTCCCTAGTGACCTCAAGGTATCAAATATCAAGAATTATCCAATCCTGTTGTTATAGAAAATTTTTCCTCACTTCATACATATTGCTTGGATGGCCATATGGCCTCTCATTTCCCTCTATAGACTTAAAGTCCCCTTTTTATTCACTCTGTAGATAAAAATACATATTTTTTGTACACATACGCGATCTACCAGTTAGACAACTCACATATATGCCGGTTTCTACACTACATCCCACATACATCAGGTTTGGTTCTCAAAAATTAAAAAATATGTCGAGTGCCCATGCCATGTTACTAGATCCATGATCCTTGACCTTCCATTTACTGGAAACACTCTGAATCATCCCTTCAATTCCATTTGGATACTATAAATTGAGACATATCCAAGCCTTGGACAATCAACAATTCAACACATCATAAAGAGCAAAGATACTCTGGAGAAATTTCACCTCAATTGATTTTGCATCCCCGTGTCCTTGAAAGTCTGAACTTCTTGTGTTTAGTCCCCAAGCTCTTCCTATTTAGTGAAGAAGAACCTCATTAACTCCTATATGTGATATTGCCTTTGTGGAGGATTGAAGTGGTGGAGGTCCAACTGGAGGGACTTAGTTTCTTGGTTATGGTGTGTGTCGTTACAAAAGTTTGTCACCTATGTACTTCTTTTGATTACATTAATAGAAATACTCTCTTCATGTCCAATTGATATCTTGCAATATTTATATTGATTTCCATGGGCATATTTGTTATGTGTTTTAATGGATTATGCTAATTTATATGATAACATAATATATCATCACCATATGCTTGCATATCTTGGTCGTGTGCTCAACGATGGTCTTCCTTGAATGTCTGGACGAGGTAGTTTCTAGCCTTCTCTTGTTAGTAATTCATTTATATAGCATATTTTCTATTAGATTTGATTTATGGGTTTTGTTTGGTCTATTGTGGTTTTCCCCTATCCATAGAGAGATTTTCCTCATAATAGAATGGGTGACTCCACTCAATATATCTCTTTTTTTGGGGTATTGGGTGTTTTTCTCCTTAATTTTCTCTCCATTTTCTAGAGTTTCCAGGTCACATGTTGCTTGACAACCTTCATTTTTCCTTGCATCTAAGTTTCTTTTCTTAACCCTTCCACTGGAAGTGTCTTTTTTGGCATACATGAGTTTTCCCTTGACATCCACATACATACATGAGTTGTCTATCTTCAGGGAACGCATATGTTGATACTGAGAGGGGGGTGAATCAGTATCAAGTACAATTTAAAAACCTTTTTCAACTTATACTTAAACCATTCAATTATATCCAATGGGAAATGAACAATAGTATACGAGTTACACCAATACACCACAATACACCATGCACAATATATTAGAAATAATCAATAGTTTTTGTTCAATGGAAGTAATGACTTCCAAAGGTAGCTACAACTTCCAAATGTAGAGGGAGGGATAAAACTCCAAGAGGAATATACAATCCTCCAATATCAAGAGAGAGTTGAACTCTCCATCCTTTCCCCTTCTTTCCACCCAAGAATATATGAGAGATATTAAAACTTTACATTAAATCATCACCATCAACCAATCATCATATAGAACTTGATAATGCTTCCTGAGACTTCTTCAATTTATGAAATTCTTCAATTATTGGAGTACTCTGATCCTATAGATAATATTACTCAATGTATTCTATGAAACTCCTCCAATTTTCAATCCTTGAATCCTCCACAAAAAGAGGTTATAGAAAGAATGGTAGACTTTATTCAATTCTGGTCTATTCAGACGACCCAAATTGTACAACATGCCCTGCACTCAATATTTAACATATGATTCTGAAACTTGTACAAAAGAAACTAAAGTCAGTAATATTTCCAATGGAAGTGGTCCCACTTAATTTGTATTCTGTATGAATAATTTATGTCTGTTTTACCCGAAACACCTGTTTATTGACTAGCTTCAAACCCTATCTTCCACAGAGTATATCTCCATAATTATAGAGAATCAAGAGCTGAAATTTGTACCAGAAGTACCTTGATATGGATTCTCAATACCATAGCGATTTCACCATCTGAATCATTCTAGAAAAAACATTATAGCAAAAATGGTAATATGACCTGAAAATAACATACCTTAGAACACCACCAAAAGACTTCATCTTCCCTTGAAATCCGACCTTCTTTTACTTCTTATTTCCTATGAAATTTGACTTGTATCAAATGAATGTTTAATGATGTTTATTTATACCATTTATGTCACTTCCTTTTAGCATTAGGGCTGACCTGACACTTTCTTATTTTGTAATTCTTTTCTTTAATTATCTTCAAGGCCTACATGTACTTCCTTCTTCAATTCACTTTGTCATCTTCAAAAATTCATTTCTCCTCAACCATGAGGATCCACGTGACGTGCCACATACCACTGGAAACAACATGATGTATACTATCCATCCATGAGTGTTTTATCTGCATGTGCATTTTCCTTTATGTCCAAATATCTTCATCAATCTTGCGGTCCAAAACCCATGACTAGGGTTGACATCAATGATAACAACCAATCTTCCAACAATATCCCCCTTTGTCATTGATGGCAACACTTATGCTCCCCCTATCATCATGATCCCAATTTCTCTCCCCATTTTAAATCAATGGAAAAGGGTATGGTTTCTCCCCCTGAGTTTAATGGCAAAAGGTAACCTTCTTCTTTGGGGCTGCTCCCCCTAAACATGTGGCACTCAATAATACTTCATCCTTATTTTTTCTCTTTGGGAATTTTTCTTCCTTGGAATCATTTTGTGTGGCTTATGTCTTCTCTCTCTTATTCATGTCTAGGATGTATATGTTGTTCAGTCTTCTTGTTGCAATTGCAACCAATATTCCCGAGTTATTTTCTCTGATTTTACATTTTCGGGAGTCAAACGTAAGAGTGTGTCCTTGATCACATATTTTGCTAACATTGAGGAGATTATGCTTCAAATATTCAACCAATAGGACTTTTCCTGCTTTTAAATTTTCACTTCCAAGCTTTACAGTTCCTTTTCCAAGTATTTTGGTAGACTAGTCATCTCCAAATGCAACATTTCCACCTCTTTTCTTCAAGCTGGAAAATTTGCATTGATCAATGGTCATATGAGATGAATGGTCTATGAACCATTCATCTTCTTCTTTTCATTCTTTAGTAACTAATGCTATTCGAAACTTTTCATTGTGTGGAATTTCTTTCCTTTTCCATGCTGTAGTTGGTATGCTGACATTTGGCATATGAGTATCTTCCTTCATCTCTCTGCAATCTCATGCTTTGTGACCAAGATTATTACACTTGTAACATACAATATTTTGATCCATTAATGGGTCAAATGGATTATAATTTCTATTGAAATGTCTACAGACATTTTCATATCTACTATTTTCACCATTCATGTAGCTTGCATAGTTGTTCCTTTCATTGATTCTACAATTGATTGCCTTGTGTCCAAAATTTCCACAAGTATAACAATGTCCAAGAAAGAAATTTTGATACCTGGGCGTAAGTGATCTTCTTTGTGGTGTGGTCCATCTGGGTTCACGATCTATTCTTCTGTAGTTTCCTTCATAATAATTTCTTTCATACCTGATGGGAGAGGATCTTCTTGATGTCTTATTCCTTCTGAATTCTAGTTTTCTATCTTGTTGTTCAACTTGTTCTGGAGTGCTTGTTTCATCATTTTCAACTTCCTTCTCTTGTTTTGTTGTCTTCAAACTTCATTGTATTCTAGTCCTGTCTTGTCATTTGGATATCTTTGACTGCTAAGGATCTCATCTAATTTTTTAGTGTTTTTTTCGAACTTCTTCAACTTTTATGTTGTCAATAGTATCTCCCCTTTTGTGTGATCCAATTCTTCTTTCAATTTCTCATAATCTTCTAATTGTTCCTTCAAGCTATTAATGGTATTTTCAAGCTTGTAATTCCCTTCTTGACAACTAATCAATTCACCTTTTAGTATTATGTTTGTTTTTCTAAGCTTGCTATTTTTAGTTTCAACATGCTTCAACTTTTCAAGATTCTCATCTTCTTGTTCACTCTCTGCATTGTCTTTGTATCCCCAAAAGGAATCAAGATTGGTTTATTCATCTGAATCTTCTTCACAAATGATTTCTTCTTCTTTAGAATTCTTATGATCATCATCCTAGGTTTATTGGGTTATGAAGAGGACTTCTCCTCCATCATTATCTTCTTCATCACTCTCATCTGAGGAGATGTCATCATCCT